>JAKCPB010001637.1:0-89327 GCA_021442155.1 Cymbidium sinense
ATTTTGCTTCTTGTGTACTTTTGTGAAGATGAAATTTTGAAGTTCTTAATAGCATGAACATAGATTTTGTTTGGTTGAGGGTTTCACTACTCAATTTTTTTCAAATTGTTGGTTTATTATTAAAATGATTTGATTGAGGTTGTGGTTGATTTTTTAATGGTAATTTTTTTAATATATATATTTTTTATATATATATATATATATATATATATATTTCTCATACCTAAGAAGATAATGGACTATTGGGTGATTTTAGACTTATTAGTCTTTGCACCTTCTTCAATAAGCGATTTCCAAAATTCTTGCCAACATAGTCCTTTACTTCATAAGATTATCTCTCTCAACCATAGTTTTGTTAGAGGTAGATCTATTTCGATAACATTTTACTTGAATTAATTCATGACTTAGATGCTAAGACTAGAGGTGGAAACTTTCTTTTGAAATTAGATATTACCAAAGCTTTTGATAATATCTCTTGTGATTTCTTTTTCCATATTCTGAATTTATTTTGGTTTTATTATAAATTTACTATTCTTATTAATAATATTATTAATAATGTCTAGTTTTCTATTTTGCTTAATGGGAAAGCTTTGGGCTTCTTTCCTTCTTCCCATGGCTTAAGATAAGGGATCCTTTATCTCTTACTTTATTTATTATTGTTGTTGAGTACTTATCTAGCATCAATGAGTTATTTTTAAATAATCTAGTATGTACTAGAACTCTTGGTGGTCTTTTTTGTTTCCCACTTAAGCTTGTAGATGACATTATTTTTTTTTGCAATGCTTCTATTCAACATATCAAGAACCTCAAGATTTTTTTTAAATAAATATGGTAGAAAGTGGTCTTTCTATCAATGATAACAAAAGCTATTTTATTATTTCTTCAAGTATCTCTAATAATAAAATCAATCAAATCCGACATATCACTAATTTTAAACATCAACACTTACCTCTTAAGTACTTGCATGTTCCTCTAAGGTTCAAAATGATATCATCTTTTTGATGAGTTAATTCAAAAAATTTTAAATAATATTTTTTATTAGGAATTTCATTTACTTTCCTTTGGTGGTAGGCTCACTATTCTTAAAAGCACTCTCAATTCTATGCCCTTTAGTTGATTCAAACTATTATTCCCACTAATTCTACTCTTATCAAAATTGATCGCTTGCTTAATAAATTTTTTGGGGATCCAATAATTCTATTAAAAGAATGCATTGGACATCCTAGCATAAATGTTGTGGTCCTTTGGGTGAAGGTGGTCTTGGTTGCAAACCTATTCATGAAGCTATGACAACCTTTGGGCTAATTTTATGATGGAAAAATATTGCTAAGGTAAACACCCTCTTATCTATGCTTATAAAGTTGGTGATTCTCGATTTGGAAAAGGCTTTGCTCCATTAAATGGGTTGTTGAATCCTTAATATCTTGGGGTATTCATTCGGGTTTGGCAAGACAATTGGATTGGAAATGGTTCTATTGACTCCCTTTTATCTATACACTCTACTGCTACTATCAAAGTTAACTCTTTTAGGCTTAATAACAATAGGAATGAAAACAAACTTGAGAACTACATTCTATTTCTATTTTTGACAAGTTTTGCAACATCGCTATCTTTTATAATAAACCTGATCAAATTCTTTTCAAGCTCTCTTATGGTGATTTCATTCTTAAAGAGGTTTGGAATTTTATTAAAATAAACAAAACACCTCTAATGTTTTCATTAAACTATGGAACAATATCATTCCCATTTCTTATGTTGTTTTAGCTTGGAGGATTTTGAATAACTTCATTCTTGTAGATTCATTTATAGATTAAAGGGTTTTATTTACCTTCCAAGTGCTATTGTTGCTTTCATATTGAAAATGTTAATCATGTTTTTGTCAATGGTGCTATTGCTTCCAAACTTTGGATATGGTATGATGATTTATTTAACACTAACTATTTTCATGGCTCTCTTTAGTTACATCAACTTCTTGAAGTTTGTTTCCATAAAACTATGAAAGGTCATATGAAAGTTTTAATTGCTATTACCCTTATTTCATTCATTTGGATGGATAGAAATGATGCTAAATATCGAGGCATCCCTTTGAACCATAGAAGATCCTTGCTAGAACTAAGGAAAAAATATCCATGCTCTTTTTTAATGCAAATTTAATTAGTAATCTTCATTTTAGAGGTTATAAATTTGTGGCTAAAAAATTGGGTATGACTTTGCATGATGACCCTTCCTACAAGAGTATTAGGATTATACATTGGATTAAGCCTAAAGAAAATTTTATAAAGATTAATCGATGGTTCTGTTTCCTCAAACAAATATGGTTGTGGTGGAATTCTTAGGGATTCTAAAGGTATCATTTGTGCTTTTACCCCTCAAAGCTTGTTATTTCTTTGAGCTCATGGTTGTTAATAAAGCTATTGATATTTGTTTAAACAAAGGCCTTTTAATATTTGGATTGAAGTTGATGCTCTTCTTTTTACTTGATATGCTCAATACTAATAAAATGGGGAATGCTAACTTATTTTATCTTCTTAATCACACTAAAAGCTTCTTTCTCAAGTTTTTACAAAATTTCTCACATTCTTCATGAAGGTAATGCTTTTGTTGATTTCTTGGCTAATTTGGGATCTAAATTAAATGAGCTCACTTTATTTTATAACCTTAGCTTACTTAAGCATCTAGATGGTCAGTCAATCACGGATAACTGCTTACCCTGATTTTAACTTTCATTATTTTGTTTATCATATTGCTATGGTGGTTTTATTTAGTCTATTTTTTCATTATTTTTTGTCATTCCCTCACAGAATTGGTTTTGCTATTTTTTTTAGGGTCTGGTCAATCTCACTTTATATGAAAGCTACCTTGTTGGTTTTAGTTTATTTCTAAACTTAAACCCCTTCCTCTTTACCTCATTGTATACTTGTGACCCTTAGTGGTGCTATTTTTAATTAGTTTTCCTATCCTCTGGTGGTTTTCTTTTTTTTGTGGCTCATGCTATGCTTCTTTTGTCACACAGCTAGTGATATTTTTAGGGGTCTCCTGCTAGGTTGTGGCTGTGCCTGATTTTGGCCTACCCTTTATACTAATTGATGTTGGGTTTGCCTCTTATTTTTGGTATTACTTTATTTGAATTGGATTTTTTTGCTATGGTTGGTTCTTGGATCTTCTATTTGCTTCTTCCATCTGCCTGACTATTTTGGGTGGTCATTTTTTCATGGCTGCTATTTGTCTCTTCTAGTTTGGCATAATTTTGGGCTTTTGGTGGTTGTTGTTCTCCTTTCTGGTTTTCTTGGGGCTTTTGGTTGGTTTTCCTCCCTTGTGGGTTAGAGGTAGCTTTTTCTAGTTGTTGCCTTCCACTTTTCTCTTTTATGGTGACTACTGCTCTATAGGGTTTGGAAGGGGCTTTGTTTTCCTCTAGCCTTGTTCCTTTCCTCGATGATTTGCTACTTGTGGTTGGATGGTTCTCCTTGACCTTTCCTACCTTGGTTTGTCTAGGCGGTACTACCAATTTTATTTCTTGGTTCTTTTGAAATCTCTAGGTGGGTTATATATGTTGTTGTTGTTCTTTATTTTATGCTCTATATTAGGTTAACCTCATATTTTGGTTGGCTGCTCCCTTTACTGAATTGGAACTTATGCTGTTGTTGTTGGTTGTTTGGTGGCAACCATTGGTCTCTTCAGTTGCTTTTTGGTTTTCAATTCTTTTGGTTGTTTTCCTAGTTTGGGTTGGTGTTTTCTTTTTTGGTTGTTTTTCTCTATTGATAGGTATGAGGGCTTCTTTTTTTTATCAGACAGTTTTATTTCTTGGAGGAGATGGTTTTTATTTTTTTATCTATGCATCTTGGTTTCTTTGTGGTACTCCCTCTTGGATTAGTGGTGTTTCTTTGAAGGTTGGTTGTGGCTCTCTGGTGTCTTGGGATTGGATCTTTTGCTTGATTCTTGTGCTTGGCTTGGTGTCTTGGGATTTAGGTTGGTTGTATTGACTCCCTCTGGTTTATTTTGTTGTCCTTGTTTCTTGATATTTGCCTCTTGGTGGTGGTCTTTGGATTTGCTATTTTTTTACCTTGGTGGAGGTTTTGATGGTAATTTTGGATTCCCTCTTGGTCTCCTTATGGGTTTCCTCTCTCTGGTGCTACTTATCTTCTATTATTTTGCTATTTTGGTGGAGGTTTTTCCCTTGGATTTGGATTGCTAGTGCTTTAGAAATAGTCGTGTGTTGTTGTTATGCCTTTGGGACTATTTTGTTGGGTTGTGTTTTACCCATATTCATGATGACTGCTCCTTTTTTATGTTTCTCTTCCTTTTGGTGGTGGCTTTGGTGGAGTTATTGCTTAGTTTTTTTTAGCTTGATACTATAACTTCGGGTTGTTGGCTTTATGTGATTGATTCTTGCGGTTTTGGTTGGTGGGTTGTTTGTTGGCTATTTTTCTCACTTATTTGGTGCGGGACACGGATCACTATGGACTATTTTGCCTTAGATGGTTTGCTTATATTAGGTATCTATGTTGGCCTTGATGTTTACTCATATCTTCTCTCGGTTGGTAGCATTACATATGATTTACCCTTCTCGAAGTTTGGATGCTCATATGTATTGTTGCCACTTGAGATGATCTTAGCACACCTTCTCTTTCTCAGTTCTCTCTAAATTATTTACCTTATCCTTTTCCCTTGAGCTATGATTATTGCCTTTGTAGTGTTTTGATGAATTCTTTTGCAGGTTGGAACTTCTAAGATGGAATGAGCTTTACTCGTCAACTCAAGTGTTGTTCTTTGTGTATCTTGCTTATCTTGCTTTCTCAAAGGGATCAAGAGCCGTCCTTTTACTACTTTCATGGTATATTGGTCTTATTCCTTTTCTCATATGCTTTTTTTGGCTATTGTATTTTTTTTGTTTTCTTTTATTTTCTTTTCCTTTCTATTGTGTACTTAGATGGGGTTTAGCTCTTTAGGTTTCTTATAGCTCTAAGCGATTAGAACTTTGAGCTTTTATATTAAGGACATTGTATCTTTTCCTTTTATGGTAATAAAATCCTAACTTTTCCCAAAAAAAACACTAAACCAAGACCACAATAAAACTACAACCCTAAACCCAAACCTAAACCCAGACCTAATCCCTCCTAAACCAAAAACTAAACCCCAAACAAAAACTAAACCATAAACCCTAAACCCACAAAAACTAAAAACTAAACTAAATTTAGTAAAACCTAAAATAAAATAAATAAATAAATCAAAACCTAAACAAAATAAATAAAATAAAAAATAAAATAAAACCTAAACTAAAACCTAAACCTAAACCTAAACCTAAAAATAAAATAAAATAAAACATAAAAACTAAAATAAAATAAAATAAATAAAAACCTAAACTAAACTAAAAAAATAAAATAAAGTTAAAAATAAAAAACCTTAATAAAGTAATAACTAAACCTAAAATAAAAATAAAATAAACCTACAATAAAATAAAATAAAAACTAAATAAAACTAAACAAAAAAAACCTAAAAATAAATGAAATCAAAACTAAACTAAAAAACTTAACTTAAAATAAAAATAAAAGTAACAAAATAAAATACACCTAAATTGATAAACTAAACTAAATAAATAAAACCAAAACTAAATAAATAAACCTAAAATAAACTAAACCTAAACTAAAATAAAATAAAATAAATAAAATAAACCTAAACTAAATTAAAAATAAAACCTAAAAATAAATCTAAAATAATAACTAAACTAAACCTAAAAAAATAATAAAATAAAATAATAACCTAAACCTAAAAAAAAAAATAAATAAAATAAAACTAAATAAAAAAATAAAAAAATAAACTAAAAAAAAAATAAAAACTAAAACTAAAGATAAATAAAATAAAAAATAAACTAATAAATAAAATAAAATAAAATAAAATAAAATAAAAATAAAATAAAAAAAAAATAAAATAAAAAACTAAAATGAATTTTATAAAATAAAATAAATGATTAAAATAAAAAACCCTAAACCACTACGCCTAGGCCCTAGATCCTGAGCCCAGCCATGGGCCCTGGCCTGACCTAACTGCAAGCCACTGAGCCTGGGCCTGAGCCACAGGCCACTAGCCACACTTTACAACCCCCCAACCCAAACCTTAACCACCCAACCTGGGCTACAGGCCACACCTGAGGCTGAGCCACTAAGCTTGGGCCACTGAGCTGACACTGGGCCTGACCTGGGCCCTGACCCTAGGCAGACCACTGAGCCTGAGCTAACTGAGCCACAAGATACAAAATATAACTAAAGAAAACCAGGCTTAAAAATAAAATAAACTATAATAAACCTAAGATAAATAATGATAAAGAATAATGATAAAGGCTAAATTAATAAATATGAGCTGAGCTGCACTTATAAAATAAATGGTTAAAATAAATAAAAAAACCCAGGCATCACTGGCGTTAGATCCTAAACTAAAACACTAAACCCTAACTAGGCCTGAATCCACAAACTGAAGCCTGAGCCTGATCTGAACCACTGAACCCACTGAGCCTAACAGGCCACTCTGACCCTGAGCCACAAACCTGACCTAACCAAAATAAACTAACAAATCCTAAACCTGAGCCCAGATCTGAGCCCTAAATCAAAACAAAACCTAGGCTAAACTAACCAAACCTTTGAAACTGAGCCACAAACCCACAAATCATGAGGCCAAACATGAGCCTAGACCCCAAACCTGAGAACTATGGCCTAAACTGAGCCTAGGCCCTAGGCCTTTAAACACTAAAAGGCTGGCCAAACTGAAAAAGGCCACAAAACTGGCCCAACCACTGAGCCTTAAAAAACCTAACCACTGATCAACTGAGCCATAAATCCCAAACTCAATACTAGGCCAAAACCCTAAAACCCTAAACCTAAAACCACAAAAACAAACATAACTAAATAAAAACTAAAAATAAAATAAATAAATAAAACTAAACCTAAAATAAAATAAATAAAAACCTAAACTAAAATATAAATAAACCTAAAATGATAATATAAAAATAAACTAAAATAAAACAAATAAAATCTAAATAAATAAAAAAATGAATAAACCAAAATAAATAAATAAAATAAAATAAAAAAAAACTAAAATAAACAATAATTTAACCTAAAATAAAATAAAATAAAATTGGATAAACACTAAACCTAAAATAAATAAAAAATAAACTTAAAATAAAATAAAAACCTAAACCTAAAAAAAAATAAACAAAATAAAATAAACCAAAATTAAAATAAACTAAACTAAAATATATAAAACCTAAACCTAAACTTAAACTAAATAAAATAAAATAAACTATAAATAAACTAAACCTAAACTAAGAAATAAAACTTGAAAATAAACCTAATAAAATAAAATAAAATAAAAAAAAAAATATAATAAAATAAACCTAAATAAAAAAAAATAAAACTTAAATGTAAAAAATAAAACTAAACTAAAAGTAAACTAAACCTAAACTAAACCATAAAAAAATAAAATAAATAAAAACCTAAAACAAAAAATAATAAACCTAAAATAAATATAAACTAAATAAAAATAAAAAATAAACCTCAATAAAATTAAAAAATAAAATAAACTAAAATTAAAAATAAAAAAAACCTAAAATACTAGTTTACCTAATTTAAAAAAAATAACCAATACCAAAAATAAATAAATTAAATAAACTAAATAAACTAACTACTCATTTACTTAATTTAAAAAATTTTAAATAAAGAATTAATAATTAAAAAAAACCTAAACCCTAAACCCCAAACCCACCTAAACCCTAAAAACCAACCCAAACCCTAACCCACCCTAAACCCTAGCCTAAAACCCTAAAGCCTAAACATAAAGAACCTTAAAATCTAAACCCTCTGAAAACCTAAACCAAAACTAATAAAACCACAAACCATAAAGCTAAACACTAAGCCAAACACAAATAAAATAAACCTAAACCCTAACCTACTGGAGGTGTATAGATATGATGATGGATATGGAGGTGGCGGTTATGGAAGAGATCGGGGATCAGGGTGAATCTAGATTGGTAGATATGAAGGTGGTGGTTATGGAGGCGAGAGGAGCGATAGAGGTTACAACCATCGTGGTGGTGAAGGGATTGATCCGGGATATGATGGCGGATCCCGCTACTCGAGAGGCGAGGGTGGTTCTGATGGGAATTAGAGAAACAAGAAGATCGTCGATCTTGCTTATGGATATGTGTCTTTTATTGAGGCGGTTCAAGTTATCTAGGGTTTTGATTTGCTTTATGCATGCTCATTTTTTTCTATAATTGTGTCTTAGAAAACTTGGGTGTTACTTGGTTGATGAAATTGGAAAGAAGAAATGTTAAATCTAAATTTGTTCTCTATTAAAAAAAACCAAAAACCCTAAACACTAAACTAAAACCTGAAATCTAAACCAAAAACCTAAATCTAAACTAAACCAAACCTAAACAAACTAAAATATAAAAAAAAAAAAAAAAAAATCCTCACCCTAAACACTAAACCTACCACTAAACCCTAAAACCTAAAACTAAAATCCACAGACCTAACAAACCTAAAACTTAACTAAACCCACAAACCTAAACCCAAACCCCAAACCCAAACCAATCCAACCAAAAACCAAAACCAAAATAAAAAACACAACTAAATAAAAAAATAAAATAAATAAAAAAACTAAATAAAATAAAAAAATAAAAAAAATTAAAAAAAATAAAAAAAAAACATAAACTAAACCTAAACTAAAAAGTAAAATATAATAAAATAAAAATAAACTAAAATTAAAATAAATAAAACCTAAACTAACTAATATAAAATAAACCTAAAATAGAAAACCAAAATAAAATAAAACTAAACAAAAAAAATAAAATAAAATAAACCTAAATTAAAATAAAATAAAGTAATTAAAAAACCTAAAACCTAAATATTAACTAAAAATAAATGATAAACTTAAACTTTACAAAAACCTAAAGATAAAAAAAAATAAAATAAATAAAACCTAAACTAATAAAATAAACTAAACTAAACTAAATAAAATAAAATAAACTAAAAATAAATCAAACCTAAACCAAAATAAAACCTAAAATAAAACCTAAAATAAACCTAAAAGAAAATATAAACCTAAACTAAACCTAAATAAAAAAATAAAACAAAATAAAATAAAATAAAATAAAATTAAAAATAAACATAAACAAAACTAAACTAAAAAATATAAAAATAAAATAAAAATAAAATAAAATAAATATAAAATAAAAAATAAATAAAATAAACCTCTTAACTTTAAAAAATAAACAACCACAAACCTAAACCTAATCCTGAGCCATAAACCACAAAACCTGACTAACCACTGACTCCTGCAAAACCTGGACCCTAAACCCTGAGCAAACTGAGCCCTAAATAAACCCTGAGCTGGGCCCCAAACCTGGCAAGAAACTACTGAGCCCTAAACCACAACCACAACTGAGCCACAGGTTTGACCCTAGCCTAACCCTACTAACCCCAAAGCTAAACCTGGGCCCTGACCCTGGTCTGAAGACCTAACCCAAAACTGAGCTGAGCTAAAAACCTAAATAAAACCCTAAACTGATCCACTAAACTTAAACTACCCTAGCTTAAAACCTAACCTGACCCAAATAACTAAAACAAAAACTGAGCTAGTAAATAAACAAAATAAAATAAATAAAACTAAAAATAAAATAAAAAAACTAAAACCTAAAACTAAACCTAAAGTAAAAAAAAAAATAAATAAATAAGAAAGCAAAACCTAAAATAAATAATAAAATAAAATAAAATAAAAAAAACTTAAATTAAAACCAAGAACTAACACGAAAATAAATAAAATAAAATAAAATTAAAAAAACTAAAATTAAATAAATAAAACTAAATTAAATAAAATTAATATAAACCATAGATAAAAAACCTAAATAAAATAAAACTAAACATAAAATAAAATTAAAATAAACTTAAAAGTAAAATAAAATAAAACTAAATAAATATACTTAAAAAAATAAAACCTAAAAATAAAACTTAAAATAGATAAAAAATAAAACCCAAACCAAACTAAAATAAGAACTGAACCTAAATAAAATAAAATAAACAAAATAATATAACTTAAACCTAAACCTATAGAATAAATAAAACTAAAACTAGCTAAACTAAAAAAATAAAATAAACTAAAATAAACCTAAACTAAAAATAAAACCTAAAATAAACCAAAATAAAAACTAAGACATAAACCCTACCCTAAAACCTAAAAAAGCTAAAACTATAAACTAAATAAAACTAAATATAAAATAAATAAAAAACCAAAACAAAATAAAATAAAAATAAAAACTAAACTAAACCTAAACTAAAGAAAATAAAATAAAAAAATAAAAAAAACTATAATAAAATAAAAACTAAACTAAACTAAAAAAAATAAAAAAAACCTACATAAAATAAAAACTAAACCTAAAATAAAATAAAATAAAATAAAATATAATAAAATAAAAACTAAAATGAAACTAAACCTAAAAATAAAACCTAAAATAAATAAAAATAAAACCTAAACCAACTAAAAAATCCTAAACTTAAAAAAAAAAAATAAACTAAACCAACTAAGATAAACTAAACTAAAATAAATAAACCTAAACCTAAACCTAATAAATAACTAAACCTAAACCAAAACTAAATAAAATAAAATAAATAAAAATAAATATAAAACTACTAAAAAATAAAAAAAAAATAAACCTAAATTAAAACAAAACTTAAAAAAAAAAAATAAAACCTAAATAATAAAATAAAAAAATAAAACCTAAAATAAAAATAAAAAATAAAACTAAATAAGAAAATAAACCTAAAAAACTAAACCAAAAGAAATAAAATAAATAAATAAATAAAATAAAATAATAAACAAAATAAATACCTAAACTAAAATAAAAATAAACATAAAATAAAATAAAAATAAATAAATAAAATAAAATAAACTAAATAAACTAAATAAACTCCTGTTTACTTTAAAAAAAAACACAAACTGATCTAAAACCTAAAACCCAAACTAATACTAAACTACAAACCCTAAACAGGCCATAAACCCCAAGGCCTAAACACTGAAACCCTAAACATGTAAGGCCAAAACACAGAGCCAAATCAGAAACCCCAAACCACCAGGCCTACAGCTTAAATCCAAAACCCTGATCAAACCTAAATTAAGCCCAAACTAAAATGACAGGCTCTAAACCTAAAACCTAAACCTAAAAAACTAAAATCTAAACCCTAAACCTAAAACTCAAACTGAGCCATACTAAACCAAAATCAAGCCAAAACCCTGAAACCTTAAAAATACAAAGCCAAACCCTAAAGCCTAAAAACAAGCTGGCTAAAATAAAACCTAAAATAAAATAAATATAAAACCTAAACTAAAATATAATAAAATAAAATAAAAACCTAAAGCTAAAACCTAAAACCTAAACTAAAGAAAAAATAAAGAGATAAAAATAAAACTAAAATAAATAAAGAAAAACCTAAACTAAATAAATAAAATAAAATAAACCTGATAAAAATCTTAATAATATAAAAAATAGACATAAAATAAAATAAAATAAAATAAAAACTAAATAAAACATAAACTAAAAAATAAACTAAATAAAACCTAAAATAAATAAAAAAATAAAACTAAACCCTAAAACTAAAAAATAAAAATTTAAAAATACTAAATAAAATAATGAAAGTAAAATAAAACTAAACCTAAACTAAATAAATAAAGTAAAAATAAATAAACTAAAAAAAAAATACAACCTAAAATAAACCTAAAATAAAACTAAACCTAAAACTAAAAAAAATAAAATTAAACACTAAAGTTAAAAAATAAAAATAAAACTATAAAAATAAAATAAAAATAAAACTCAACTAAAAAAAATAAAACTAACCTACTAAACCTAAAAAAAAAAATTAAAATAGAAAACCTAAATAAAATAAAATAAATTAAAATAATATAAAATATACTAAAATAATAAAAATAATAACCTACTGGTTTGCTTAATTTTAAAATAATAAAACCCAAAACCACACCACACCCTAAATCCACCACCTGGGCCATAAATCCAAATACTAAACTACCCTACTGACCCTAAACCCTGGGCCCTGAAACTAAATACTAAACCCACTGAAAACCACACCTAGATCCTATCTGGCCCTGACAACCCAGGCCACTCACTTCATTAACCCAGGCCCAAGATTTCAATTAAGACAAACCCAAGCCCAGGCCACTACCACTAACTGACTCTAACCTGAGCCTACTGGGCCCTAAAGGCCCACAGCCCAGGCCATGACCACTGAGCCACCACCCTAACCACTGACCTGACCCAGGCCTAAACCAAAGATCATACGACCTTAGGCCTGAGCCTAACTGACCCCAAACTAAACCAAACCAGACCCAAAACAAAACTAGCCAAAGTAAATAAACTCAAAATAAAATAAATAGCTAACCTAAATAAAATAAAATTAAAATAAACTAAAACCAAACCTAATCTTAAATAAAATAAAATAAAAAAATAAAAACAACTAAAATTAAATAAATAAAACCTAAACTAAACAAAATAATATAAACCTAAGAATAAAAACTAAAATAAAAAAACTAAATGAAAAAAACTAAAATAAAATAAAATAAAATAAAATAAATACCTAAATTTAAGAAATAAACCTGAAAATAAAACATAAAAATAAAAAGAAAACCCAAACCCTAAACTAAAATTAAAAACTAAACCTAAAATTAAAATTAAATAAACAAAAAACTAAACTAAAATAAAAAATGTTAAACATAAACTAAAAAAAACTAAACCTGACCTACTAAATAAAATAAAATAAACTAAAATAAACTAAACTGAACTAAAAAATAAAACCTAAAATAAACTAAAATAAAAACCTACTAAACCTAAACCTAAAACCTAAAGCTAAACCTAAAACTAAATAAAATAAATAAAATAAAATAAATAAAATAGATATAACCAAAATAAAATGAAAACATAAAATAAAATAAAACATAAACTAACACTAAACATAAAAAAGAAAATTAAAAAACTAAGCTAAAATAAAATAAATAAAACCTAAAATAAAAAACTAAAAAATGGAAAACCTAAATAAAATAAAATAAACCTAAAATAAAATAAAATAAACCTAAAATAAAATAAAACAAAATAAAACCTAAACTAAAAATAAACCTAAAATTAAAACCTAAAAATAAATAAGAAATAAAACCAACCCTAATCTAAAAAAACCTAAACTAAAATAAAAATAAAATAAAAGCTAAACCTAAACAAAGATAAACTAAACTAAATAAATAAAGCTTAAACCTAATCCTCAATAAACTAAACCAAAACTAAAACCAAAAAAAAATAAATTATTAAATTAAAATTAACTAAATAAACTAAAATAATACTTAAAATAAATGTAAAATAAAAAAATAAAACCTGACCAAAAAAAAAATAAAATAAAAACCTAAACTCTAAACCAACTAAAAATAAAATAAAATAAAATAAAATAAAAACTAAACTAAATATAATAAAAAAAACAAACTAAAAATATATAATAAACCATAAAAATAAAAAACCTAAATAGAATAAAAACTAAATGAAAAATAAAAAAATAATCCTAAAATAAATTACAATAAAAACTAAATAAAAATCAATCTAAAAATAAACCTAAACCCTAAACTAAAAAAAATTCTTAAACATAAAATAAACAATAAAACCTAAACCTAAACTCAAATAAAACAAAAATAAATAAAACTTAAACCTAATTATAAACCTAAAAACCCAACTAAAATAAATAAAATAAAAAATAAATTAAACTAAACTATAAATAAAACCTAAAATAAAACCTAAAATAAAAAAAAAAAACCTAAACTAAACAAAAATAAAAAATAAACCTAAACAAAAAAATAAAAAAAAATAAAACTAAAATAAAAACATAAACTAAACCTAAACTAATCTAAAAATAAACTAAGATAAATAAACCACCAAATAAAAAAAATAAAATAAATAAAATAAAATAAAAACTAAATAAACACAAACCCTGGTTTGCTTATTTTTTTTGAAAAAACCATATCATAAACATCTGAGCCCTAAACTGACCACTGAGCCCTAGGCTTAATCTAATGAGCCCTGAGCCCTAAACCTAACCCAGGCCACAAACCCTGACCTCACTAAAGTCAACCCTAGGCTAAAAGCTACTAAACCACAAACCATAATCTGAAGATTAATGAAAACCACAAACCAAACTAACCCAAATCCTGCCCTAGGCCACTGAAGCACTAGGCCACTAACCCACTGAAACCATGAGCCTGAAAAAACTGAACCACATCACCAAACCACAAAATCCTAAAGCCAAACCCTAAACTGACCTGACCACAAAAACCACAAAACCTGGCTAAACTAAATAACCTAATTAAAATGATAAACCAAAATATAAATAATTAATTAAATTAACTGAACTAAAACTAAACTAAGCATAAAATAAAATAAAAATAAACTAAAATAAAATAAATTAAAACTAAATAAACCTAAATAAATACTAAACCTAAATAAAAAAAAACTTAACTAAAATAAAATAAAATAACAAAATAAAATAATCCTGATAATAGATAAAATATAAACCTAAACCTAAACTAAAATAAAACCTAAACCTAAAACTATAAAATAAAATAAATTAAAATAAACCTAAACTTAAAACTAAAAATAAAATAAAAAAAATAAAACCTAAAACTAAACTTAACAAAACAAAAAAACATAAAACCTAAAATAAAAAATAAAACCTAAAAAAAAATACTAAAAAATAACCTAAAGATAAACTAAAACAAAACCTAAAAAATGATAAACCTAAAATAAAATAAACTAAACTAAATAAACATAAAAAAATAAACATAAATAAAAAAAATAAAATAAAATTAAACTAAATAAAAATAAACTAAACTAAAATAAAATAAAATAAATAATAAACTATAAATAAAAAATAAATTTATAAATTAAACTAAATCAAAAAAATAAGACTAATACCAAAGTTTAAAACCAAAACTATCAACCTTGGAACCCATTTACTTGAACTCATAAAATAACCTAAACCATAACTAAACCATTAAACATGTAAAATACTATTAAATCCTAACCTAATTATGGACTAACTAAACCCTAAACCCTAAACCTAAATCAAACCTAAATCCTAAACCCTAAACCTAAACCTAAAACCTAAACCCTAAAAGCATAAAAACCCAAAACTCTATCACAAACCTAAACCCAAAACCCTAAACCTAAACCTAAACCCTAAAACTAAAAACCTAAACCCTAAACCTAAACAAACTACCTAAACCTAAAATAACTAAATAAATTAAAAAATGAACTAAGCCATAAAACTAATAAACATAACACAAAAGAATGTATGTGTTGATGGTAGGAACATCCTCAAGCTTAGTCAGATCTGGGGATGAAGGTGGAGGTGGTAGTTATCATAGCGGTGGTTGGGGATCTAGTGGTGCTAGTGGATATGGAGGTGGTGGTCGAGATGGTGGTTATGGAGGCGGAGGCGATGGAGGTTACAACCATGGTGGCGGAGGAGGGATTAGGATATGATGGATCCAACTACTGAGAGGTGGGTTGTTATGGGAACTAGAGGCGAAGAATCGATCGATATCGCTTATGGAACTGTCTTTAAAGTAAAGATGACTCTAGTTATCTGATTTACTCTATGTGTGCTCATTTTTTTATCTATGTCATCACATGTCTTAAAAAATTTGGTGTGTTGTTGGTGAGAAATTAAAAAAAAGAAATGTTGAATCTAAATTGTTCTCTATTAAAAAAATAAATAAAACCCTAAAAACAAAACTTGAACCCTGACCAAAAAACATAACAAAACAAAACTAAACCAAAAATCCTAAACCCTAAAACCTACCTAAACCCTACCACAAACCTAAAACCCTAAACCTAAACCCTACCTAAACCTAAACCCTAAACCACTAAAAACTAAACTCTCCTAAACTAAACCCTAAATCCTAAACCACACCCTCTCCAAACCTACCCACAGCTAACCAAAACCAAGATAGGAAAACCTAAACCTCAACAAAATAAAACCTAAAATAAAATCAATAAAAGACCAAAAAAAAATAAATATAAGATAAAATAAAAATCTCTGGCTAAAAAACTGAGCTAAACTTAAACAAAATAATAAAATAAAACTAAATAAAAATTAAAACCTAAACTAAATTAAAAAAACCTAAATAAAATAAAAAAACTAAAATAAAAAATAGATAAAATAAAATAAAATAAAATAAAAAACCAAAACCTAGAGAATAAACATAAAATAAAAATAAATAAATATAAACCTAAACTAAAAAAACCTAAACTTAAAATAAAAAAATAAAATAAACATACCTAAACTAAATAAACTAACTAAAATAAATAAACCTAAACTTAAACTAAAATATCTAAACCTAAATAAAATAAAATATAAAACCTAAACTACACTAACTATAAAATAAAATAAACTAAAAATAAACCTAAAATAAAAATAAAAACTAAAAAATAAACCTAAATGAAACCTAAACCAAAACCTAAGAAAATAAAATAAAATCAAAACCTAAAATTAAAAAAAAAATCTAAACATAAAATAAAATAAAATAAAACTCAACAAAATAAACCAAAACCTAAAATAAACTAAATTAAAAATCTAAACTAAAATAAATAAACATAAAATAAATAAACTAAAATAAATAAAATAAAAATAAACCTAAATAATAAAAATAAAATAAACTCAAATAAAGAATAAATTAAATAAACCTAAACTGTGGTTTTGCTTAAAAAAAAAAAAAAACCTAAATCTTAAATCTAAACCCCAAAACCCTAAACCCTAAAATTAACTAAACCCTAAACCCTAAACCTACAACCTTAAACCCTAAACCTAATCCCTAAACCCAACACTGAACCAAACTAAACCCTAAACCCCAAAACCTAAACCTCCCAAACCAACTCTAAACCTAAACAACCCACAACCTAAACCTTAAACTAAACCAAAACAAACCCTAAACCTTAAACCCAACTATATAAACCTAAACTAATCCTAAACTTTAAGAATGGGAAAATGTTGATGGCGGGAACATCCACTCTAGGCTCACTAGTCTAGTGGTGGAGGAGGTGAAGATGAGGCAGTTGCTGGTGGTGGTGGAGAAGGATCTATAGGTGGTGTATGGAGTGGTTTGGAGGGAGATGAGGATATGAGGGAGGATCCACTACTGAGGTGGGGTGGTTATGGGAACTAGAGCGAAGAATGGCCATTCTGATCCATTGCTTATGAGCTGTGTCTTTATAGTAGAGACGGTTCTACTTATCTAGGGTTTTATATTTGCTTTATGGGTGCTCATTTTTTATCTATGTCATCATTCATAGAAAACTTGGTGTGCTACTTGGTTGATGAAATCAAAAAAAGAAATGTTGACTCAATTTGTTCTCTATTAAAAAACCCTAAACCCAAAACTAACTCTAAACCCTAAAACCTAAACCTAAAGACCCTAAACCTAAACCCTAAACCCTAAACCTAAACCACAAAACCCTAAACCCTAAAACCAAACCCTACCACAAACCTAAAACCTAAACAAACCTAAACCACAAACCCCAAACCCTAAACCTAAACCCAAACCCTAAACTAAACTCCTAAACTAACCCTAAACCCTAAACTAACCCTAACCTAAATCATAAACCCTAAACCTTGAATAAAGATGTCATTAGAGTAAATCTATGAATGACCTCATCTCATAGTTATGGTATCTAAAGAAAATGACTTCAAGAGACTTTCCCTTGACTATAAGTGATTTGAATATCCTAAACACTAACCTTAAATCATATTATAATACCATATATTTTAATATAATGTAGCATCATATATTTAATCACGTAGTGATGTGTTTTTGGATGTTATAAGATGTTTTGAAATGTTTTAGTATATTATGGTATTGTGCCTTTAGTATATTAATATAAATAATAAAATATTGATTTAATAAATCAGATGATGATATTTGTTAAATTTGAAGTGGGAATTAGGTGGTAGTACCAAAGGAGCCTAAGAAGTAAGATTTTATGTTCAAAATAAATATTATATGTTGTAGCATAGTATAACATCATATATCATAATATATTGTTCTGTGCATTTTAAATTTTCTTAGTATTTTACAATCATGCAGTCGAGCCTACACTAGCATTATTTATAAAATTGTTGATTTAGACTTTAAAATGGTGAAATTTGGCCAAATTCATAATAGGTAGAGCATGGAATCTTAATATATTATTTTAATTTAAAATATGTAAGTGATATGATAAATATATATATTTTTGGCATAGACTAATTTTATGATTTTTTATCTTAAGAAATCCCTTGTGATGTGATATGCAATATAATATAATATATTATGTTATTACTGTAGTATAATATAGGATGTCATAACATAGTGTCGCATCATGCATTATAACATACTATTGTGTATTACTACTTGTTGTTTAGCATATTTTAGTTTGTTATAGTATGATGTAGTAGAGTTTGTACTGATATAATTCATAAAAATACTGATTTATAGGTTGAGATGATGAGATTTGGCCAAATTTAAGGTAAGCTTTAGGGAACATCATTCATTGTGTGCTATGGTGTGTCATTTAATCAAAAAATGGAATTTACTTCCAAATTAAATATTCATTTTCAACCAAATTTTATAAATTTTTTGCTTATCAAGAAGAAAGCAAAGATTTACATCCTCTTAAATGAAGCCAACATGAGGTAGCTTACCGATCATGTAGTAAAGCCTACCAAACTAACAAGGTGCTCATCAGTGTGCAGTGGCCAAGTAAGGAAGGAAAGCATAGCAGAGTTACATCTTCAAAAGCAAGAAGACCACTGGGTGACACATTAGTAAGGTAGCATGTCAGCCCGACCTAGAGCAACTATTGAGTGAGTGCCACTTGGGGCATTATCTTATCTCAGAGCAGTCCGAGATAAAAGATATGTATTTTTTATATGTTTATCTGTAGTTTGTATTTGTGTTTTGTTGATGAAGGATAGGATGCTGCTCAAGTTCCTTACACCTACCTAAACACATCATGGTGAATTATAAAATACTTTCAACATGGAAGAGATTGAATTCAAAATAAAATTTTCATTGATGATAATTATTTTGAAACATGATTTATAATATTTTTTAAAGTAGAGCTCATTGATTGGAAGAATTGGGCTCTCTCCTTATGATTAATAAGATCATCCTTGGTAGGCCTTCTCATGGAAAGGGCCTTCCCAAGTAGGTTCAAACAAGCCTCCCATCTTATGAGGCAATAATGGGTCTCCTTAGAACTAAAATAAGCTCTCTACTTAAAGCTCTAGAGCAGGACCTAACTTATTGTGAGCTTGAATCATTTATCTTTGTACAAGCTCAAGGTCAAATGCTCATGAAATTCTCTCACTCCAAACCTTCGATCTCTTCAACTTTCTACTCTATCTTGCTATTAGTGATGGGAGTTAGACTTCTAATGGTAGAATGACTTTGGACCCATACAAAAAGAGAAGGTGACTAAGTTGGAGTTCTATATGTGGTGCGGTAGGCCCACAAAGCATCAACTAACTGCTTGTGCCACTATCGTTTGTTGTTGTCAAGTGTCTTCTTTAGTATTTTTATAAGAGTTTTGTTGAAGGCTTCTTCTAAGCCTTTTTCCCTTGGATAGTTGATGGTAGAATATCTCCAATCTATGTTATGTCTACAGGAAAAGTTATTGATCTCGGTGCTCTTGAATGCAATACTATTATGGATATAATTCATTCGCACTCCAAACTTATATATATATGGTTCTAAAACTAGAGCACATGCTGAAGTATGACCTCTCTAAGTGGAATCACCTTCTCCCATTTGGAAAAGTAGTCAGTAGCAGCTAAGATGAACTGATGACCCTTAGAAGAAGGAGGATCAATCAGTCCCACTTTGTACCTTCTCAATGTCCATGAGGCAAATGTAGGATGTAGAATGGGTGGATGGTGTGGACCACCACGTGTATTTGACATTGGTGGCATCTATATCCATGCAATCTTTAATCATCAAATGAGTATCCTAGTATCTTGATCTTGGCTTTCATCTTTAGACCGGTTTGGTTGGCACCACATAATCCTGAGTGTACCTCAGTCACGATCTTATGAGCTTCGTGCTTGTCTAAACAAAGTAACCATATATAATCGAAAGATCGCTAGTACAAGACACCAGTGCTCTCTACTTCATCTGATGGGCTTGGGACATCTCTTTAGGTAATTTTCCTTTATTTAAGTAATCCATGAATGGTTGCCTCCAATCTAACTCCACATCCTTCTTGGCAATGGCAACCTCCCCTTCAAGAGAGTACTTTTTGATGAGTTTAATATCAATAAGAGATAACACTTATCTATTTTGGACCTTTATTGATATGGACTCATCCTCTGACACCCAACTCCTTGGCAAGCTTGGCTAAAGCATACATTATGATGTTCTCTCCTTGAGGAATCTTATAAATGGTAACCTCTGATTTGGGACAACAACTCCATGGTGTACTTATCATAGTTATGGAGCTTGGCCTTATAACCTTATAGGACCCAATGATTGGTTGATAACTAGTTGAGAATCCCCAAAGATGTTGATGTTCAAGATGCTTAGAGTAATGGCTAACTCAGACAATCGAGCCTCATATTCGACTTCATTGTTGGTGCAAGGATTAGAATGATGATATGAGAATCTCATCACATCATGGTTTAGAGTTAAGAGAACTATTATTACCCCTATCTTTCCTAGAATAGTAGAATGTGGTTCTTCTCCTCTTTGAGAAGAAGCTGAACCATCAAAGTACATCTCCTAGCGATGAATGCTAGTATCCCTAAGTTCATGATTTGCTCATTAGGGAGATCATCATTAAGAGAAAGTAGGAAGTGAGTGTCTTTGCTAAGAAATCCACTAGCTTGTCCTTTCACCACACAGGCGGTACGAAGGTAATGTCAAAGTGAGAGGATCATGGGTCATCATGCCAGTGCAATAGATGGCGTCGGTTGTCATGAGATACTGTAGTGGATTCATCCTAGAGATTAACTTCACCTTATGAGGAAGCATGTAGTACTGTAGCTTTTTTGGATGCAAAGATTAAAGCTAGGCAATGCTTCTCAATGGGTGGATAATTAGCCTCAGCAGGGATTAGATGATGGTTGAGATAGATGAGTGCATTTTCCTTCCCTTCATCATAAAGGGAGTCATCTAATACAACAGTGTAATACATGAGAGGCTTGCCCAAGATAGGCTAGAAGCCGGTGTCATCGGTAATGCTTGATGTCTTTGAACTCACATCATCTCCGAACTTGGCATCCTTTTTTTTTACAAGTCGAGAATGGCGACATCTTCCGATGGGATGGATATAAGCATCTTAGATATGCCAACCCTTGGAATTATTTGAGTTAGTTAAACTTTTTTGGGGTGGCATTTCTAATATTTTCTTGATCTTCTAGATCAATTTTGATTCTCGTGTCAAACAAGAAACCCAAGGAATTTCCAAAGCTACTCAATGCATTTCGGGGTTCATTTTGAGGTTAAATTATCTTAACTATTTAAAACTACTTCAAAGAGATGGTCTTCGGTTTCTCTACTTTTGACCATGAGATCATCGACATAGCACTTGACTAGATGATGAATGAGTTCATCAAAGATTGAGTCATAGCCCTTTGGTATATAGCACCGACATTTTTAAGGCTGAAAGGCATGATCTTATAGTAGTAGATTTTGATTGGGGTTCTAAAAGCAGTTTTTCTTTCATCTTTAGGGGTCATCTTTATTTGGTTATATCTAGATGAGCCATCCATGAAATAGAAAATTGCATGAGATGAAGCAATGTCCACCATCAGCTCTAGAATTCATAGTGGAAATTTATCTTTTGGACATGCCTTATTTAAATCCTTAAAATCAATGCATATCTAAATTTGGCCATTCTTTATTCTAACTAGGATGATGCTGGCTAACCAGGTAGGGTATTTTTTTTTCTAGATGACACCAGCATCAATCAGTTTCTTGACTTCAAAATAACCTATTGTTCTATGTCTAATCGCATGCGCCTAGGAGCTTGCTTAATAGGGTTAGCATATGCTATTGCTAGTTTATGGACCTACATTAGGAGCCAATCCGGCATCTTTATTACTATATGCAAAGCCTTAAACTCAATCAATAACTAAGTCATTGGCTTCAATTTAATTCAACAAAGAACGATGTATGTATGTGGATCTTCTTCGTTCCTAAGTTGATTTCTTGAGCTCATCGATGGTTGACTTGATTCTTCTTTGAACTTTGGTGGTGCATCTTTGACTTTAAAATCATTTGGATCATCTAAAGTTTCTAAGCACAACTCCTTATAATGAGTTAATTTGATTTGAAAAGAACATATCGATTCCAAAATGACCGGTGAGGACTAGCATAATCGCCATCATCGACCGGACCTACTATACCAATCTTAGTCCCGATCTTGATTGAGAGCTTTTGCATTTATTCTTCCATATTCTTTCAGAGTAGTCTGACTTGTGCTTTGGCCAAGTATATGGGATTAACCCTTTCTTTGCTAAATTAACAAGGCAAGTAGCAATCAAAAGGTAATTCTATTAAATCTTTATAAGAATCATCCTCAAGTTCTACATCAACTTCTTGACTTCAGGATGATGCTCCCAGAAAGAACCTCTGTGTCTTCACAACTTTCCATGACTTACGGGCTTCCTTAACTACCAAACCCTTTGCTTTATGAGAGGAAAGTGGGGTTAGAACTAAGGTTCCCAACTATTTCACTTATAGACTTCGATACATTTATGCTTTAC
This sequence comes from Cymbidium sinense, assembly GCA_021442155.1. Taxonomy (NCBI): domain Eukaryota; kingdom Viridiplantae; phylum Streptophyta; class Magnoliopsida; order Asparagales; family Orchidaceae; genus Cymbidium; species Cymbidium sinense. The sequence continues at coordinate 22,830 of JAKCPB010001637.1, forward strand.
TTTGGGGTGGCCTTCATCATCCGCTCAAGTGTCACCTCCAAGGGAAGACCGAAAATACGGTCATATAAGATATATCATGAACTAGATTCTAAGTCTATATTTGATATAGTCAATTGATATTTTAAGAGTTCCCAAGGAGACATCTAGTCAAGACATAGGACTCTTTATTCTTAAGAGTTCTTAGTCTTAAGACCTAGTGATTAGAGTAAATTGAATTTAAGAGTTAGGAAAATGATAGCTTGAACCATTCACCTTCCTTATATTCAATCTTATTTGAACTAAAAATCCATGTGATTGAAATCCATGATGAAATTGAAATTAAATCTAAATGAAAATAAATTCAAACTCACAATATTTCAAATTCAATATTCACAATTTGAAAAATCCATTCATAAAATTAAAATTTTAAAGTCCTTTAAAATTTTCCTTCATGGACTTAGCCAAAATCAAATGCAAAATTCAAATCATGGGATTTTTCATAACTCATATTCTCATTTATATTCACATATATAAATGAAATAAATACAAATCAATCAAATTAAATCCAAAAAATTAAAATTCCAAATTTAAAATCTTTCTTAAGTCCTTAATTTCACTCCTAAGGACTTAGCCTAAATCATGTTCAAATCAATTAAAATTCATGGGATTTTCTCATAACTCATTTATATTCTCATTTATACTCACATATATAAATGAAATATAAATATAAATTAATCAAAATAAATTTAAAATTCAAGCTCCAAACTCCAAAAATTTCCTAAGTCCTTTAAATTCCCTCTTAAAGGACTTAGCCTAGATCATAATCAAATCACTTCAAATCCTTGAAATTTTCTCATGACCCATCTATATTCTCATTTATATTCACATCTATAAATGAAATATAAATTCAAACAATCAAAACCAATTCCAAAATCAAACTCAAAACCACTCAAAATACAACCTAAGCTTCTCAAGTCAAAGTCTTGAACTTAGCCAAATCAACTTCAAATCAAGCCAAACTCTTGATTTTTCTTCATGATTCAATCAACCCTACAATCATGAATCCAAATATAAATACAAACTTCAATCACTAAATCAAATCTCAATTCAAAATCCAAACCCCAAATCCATTCATGTTCTTCCTTTGAATATGAAATTATCAAATGAATCAAAACCCATTTGACTTAAAACCATTTGCAAATGGATTTATATTTCAATCATAAGTTTATATGCAAGTTCAATCAAACTCAAATCAAGCTTTGACCAAGCCATTTGATCCACTGAGGCTCACTTGACCCAAGTGACCTAAAGTGCCCTAATGAGCTAAATTCTAATCCTAACCAGATTGGATTGAATCAAACTCACTCTCTCATCATGATCAACAATCATCATGAGATGATCACCAAATCAAACCAAGTCAACACTTAGCCAAAATGAAACCTAACATAGCCAAAATCCACCATAGACAAATTGATTGAAACCATTGATCTAAGTTTATTCATGTTTAAGTTGACCAAGTCAACATTTGAGCCTAACTAAATTGGCCACTTGACCCAATTTGACCCAACTTGACCTAAAAGTCAAAATGTGCCAAAACTTGATCTAAGCCAAATTGATTGAAACCAATGGGTCAAGTTCATTCCAAATCACTTGTTGAACTTGACCAAAGCCTCAATTGGCCAACTAACTAGCCCAATTGACCTTGAACCCCAACTTGACTAAAGGGGTCATGTTGAGCCAAATTCAAACTTAACCAAAATTAATTGGAAATAAAGATACCAATCCACTTCATATGACTAACTAAACCTAAACCTACCCATGACCTAGCTAATAGGTCAAATTGGTCAACTTGACCCATTTTACCTAAATGAAGTCATATGAGCCAAATTCAAAACCAAATTGAATCAAACCAAAGCCATCAAAACATTTCAAATGGTCATATAAACTTGATACAAGCCTTAGTTTGACTCAATTTGACCAATTGGTCAACTTGACCTAAGTTGACCCATTTTGACCTAAATGGGTCAATATGAGCCAAACCATACCAAATGAACTCCAAATCCAATGAAACTTGGTCGAACCTATTTTCTCAACATACCCAACATATTCATATTCAAAAATAAGCTAAATGACCATTCTACCCCTAGGCCATAAACAAATTTTGGTCAAATCCATGGGGAATTTGGTCAAGTCCTCTTCATACCAACTTGATACCTTCCTAATAGGTCAAGAGACCCTATGGAGGGTGGTGCACCCAACCCAATGGGTTTGGGTTAGAAGCCAAAATCGAGCACATGGCTCCATATGGAAAACTTCCTCCACTTATTTTGAAGCACATGGGAGGTTACCACTCCACTCCTTAGCCCAAATCGACCATGTGCAAACTTCTCAAACAACCCTTTCAATCTTGGAAATTGGATCAAAATAAAAACATAGCTCCATCATTTCCATGGGGAGATATACTACCCTAATTCACTTCAATTCTAACATCCTCACTATCGATTGAGTAAGGGAGAGGGTTAGGAGCCATCTTAGAGTGATCCTAAGCTCTCTAGAAGGGATTTGAATTTGGCATTTCTGATTTTCATCCTTTGAAAATAGGGGAGCTCCATAGATTGGTAAACTTTCTCCACACTCAAATCAATTGCCTTTGCACACTCCACGAGGGGCCAAGTCAGCTCTCTCTCTCTCAAAGGCAAGGAGGTCTAATTCCATCAAAGCTGTAAGGGAGCTAAGGAGGGGTTGGTCCATAGAGCAATCTACTCAACCTTAGGAGCTAATACTTTCACCACAGCTTCGTCTCAGCCAGACCAAGCTCCTCCAAGGGAATCGAGCACCGGTGATCACCTCAGCAAGGTTAGACATTTTCTGACCACTAAACTTGATGTGTGTTGGTCCTTTGTGAAAGAAAGTTTAATGGCATGAAATTTCAATGGTTAGATGTGATTGTCATTAGGGTTAGATGGTGTGTGCCAAGTTTCATTCCAATCGAAGCTGATCGAGATCTTCCCTTTGAAAGTGGGTCTCCATTATTCCTCAGGGATGAATAGGGATGATCTCGGTCATCCATCCATGCATTTTGGATGAATGGCTGAGTTTAAATGCATGTTTTGAATCCTATTTCACCTTTTAAAATCGTGGGTTAATTCTTTGATCCTTGATTGAATGAGTGATACAAAACCGCCATACCATTGGTGCCATGACACTTATGTGGTCATTGCTTAATGCATGGAAAGTGCACTCATGTGTCATGCCATTAGATTAAGGGATTAATTAGGTTTTAAATAATTCTAATTAATCCTCTAAATTTCAAAAATTCATATCTCTTAAAGAAAAATCAAAAAAATATGAGGTAAATTGCCAAAAGATAATTCAATCTAGAATATTTTAAAATTGGTTTTAATGTATTTTTATATTATCTTTCTCTGATTTTGGGCTTTATTGGAAATATTAATAATTATTCCTAATTAATTCATTGATTAATCTCAAACTTCTTTGAATATTTTAGGGGATGACTGCTCCCCTAATTTTCTTGGGATTTATATGGGAGAATTGTTAATGCCCTAATTACCCCTTATGTAATTAATTAAGGGTTTGATTAGTGTTTTAACCTTTATTGATGTTGATTAAGGTTTGATCCAATAAATAGGAGGTTTAGGAATAATTTGGGCATTTCCTAAGCTATTCCCTAAACCCCTTTTCCTTCCTAATCTTCTCTTAATTAAAGGCTAATTCACTATATCCTCTTAATTAATTTCTTAAAATTTCTCAAATTCTTCAAAACTTAATTAATCTACTTTGGATAGATGCTTAGGTGTTCAAGAGCCTAAGTTGTTAAGAAATCAAAGCTCAACTCATATGTGTGGGGTGTTTTGAAATTACTTAGTTAAACCCCTTAACTAACCATTAATCATGAGCCAAATTGCATTAAGCCCTTTTCTACCTAGGTGCATTGCAAATTTAAATTCCTTGTGAGGTTTTATGTCATCTCATTCGCTCATAATTATTTGGTTAACTATGCTAAGGTTGTGTAGGTATGTGTTAATTAACATGTTTAATTCATACGTTAACCTAATCAAAATCTAAAATGAATCTAATCATCTAAAAATTAAATAAAAATGTCAAACACATGTGGGAATGGGTTAGGAATAGAAAACTCAATCCACATTTTCAAAATTAAATCAAATTCAAAATCAAACAAAAATCATATTAAATAAACTTTGATTTACTTTGCTTTCTTATATCATAAGATTGTCTTTAGATTTAATTGAAGTGAATGTACATGCTTTCATTCTTTAGTTCTTTCCCCAATATGTTAAATATGTATGTCATGTGGTTTCATACATCCAAGCTTTTCAAAAATCAAATTTAAAATGAAAATGTTTCCTTTATGTCAAATTGCATGTGTTGGCTAAAGTAAGAATATGTGTAGCTATTATCACTATCAAATCCAAAATGTTTTCAAAATTTATGAATCAATTATCCAAATTGAAAGTGTGTTACTAATATCTTAATTATAAGTTTGCATGTGAGTAAAACATAAAGATGTGCTTAGTGTAGGTTTTCTTTCTCTTCTCTTTTAGTATAGTTTTGAATAGGATTTGGCAAGGTGTATGGTTCATTTGAAAAGAACTTAACACTTGCCTAATTCCATATCCTATTCATTCCCATACTATCACTTAAGAAGGATACTTATGCTTGCACATATAAATTGCATAAACAAAATAAATCAACTAACACAAAATTTTGCATTCTTTCTTTTCCATTCATTTCTTTTGTACACATGCTTGTATTTAAGGAAAGTGGTATATTAGTCTGGACAACCCCGAGGTTATGAGGCTTTAAGTAGCCCTATGTAGGTCTTGTACCTTACACCTCTGGTTAACAATGGTACTCACTTATGCCTTTCTTACTTTCATGTGTGCATGTGAAAATTGGATAAGAAATCCCTTTTCTACTTAATGAAAATCATGCATCATAAACTTTCAAATTTTCTTAAATGAATTGCTTAGCATGCATCATAAAGTGTGTTAAACATTCTCATTTGTATGTATAGATATTCTTAGGACTCATCCATATGCATGTTATACATGTTGGGAAAGAAATGAAGTGATGTATGATTTATGAATTTTGTTCATTTTGTTAATCTTAAAATGCCTTTCTTTTTGAATGGGTTTGTTTAGAGTTCATCTAAACTTAGGATTAATTAAAACACCTAATTAAAACATTCACTAAACAAAACCAAAACATGAATCTACTTTAGAAATTACTTAGGTTAGGGAAGGAAAGAGAAGTTCTCTTCTTTTTCCCTCTCTTTATAACTTAGTAATTAATTGTAGTATTCACTTGAACCTAATCAAAACATGAAATAAAATCAACCCAAATCAACTAAATCACTTAAATGAAACCCTCCTCTAAGTTGAACATGTTTCACACTTAGAAAAGTCTAACTTAAAGCCATAGCTAAGCATACCACAGAAACCTCCTAACACACAATAATTTCACCACTTCTAGCTTTAGGTTAGTGCATATGGTTTGATGCTTTTATTTTATGATGTATGTTTTATACTTGGATGTTAGGATGTAAAATGAATGGTAGGGCAATCTTAGTCTAACCATTGTCTTAAGATTATGCGGTAATAAATAAAAATATAAATGCTTTTCTTGTGTGCTTATACCCTAAGAAAATCCAATACCGTGGATTTAGTCACTCATAGGTGGGTTGATAAGTCCAATATACATGCTTGGGATTTGGTTTTTTTTTAGCTAACCTTTGTTTTGCAAGTGTTAACTAGATTTACTTTTCCTTTTTATGTAAATTTTTACAATTAGGACTTTGGAATGATTATTATAGGGATTAGGATGAACATTGGTCATAAGATCTCATCTTATGCACCATGTGAAATCTTTCGAGCATCCACCTTCCAACCATCCAAAAGAAGGAACCAAAGAAAGAAGAAAGAAGAAGAAAAAGAAAAGAAGAATGAAGAAAGCTTGAAGACCCATAACAATGAATTCTTTGCTTAATTGTATTTAATTCATTTGTAATCCAGGTTGTATAGGGTAGAGCTCGGCTACCCAATTTATTTTTGGGTTTATACAGTAGTACCCGACCACAATGAACTCTTATTCTTTTGCGATTAGCTTTATAAATTGATTAATGATTTGTTTAGCTTATGCATTAAGTGATATCATTTTCCTAGTTTCTTCCTTGCTTTATGTATGGCCTAGATGTTGATTAGGCTCTTAGGAAAAATAAATCTTTTACCAAACTTAACAAAACTAAAATAAGGAACTCATAACCTCACCTAAAGCATAAATCAAGATAAAAAGAATTAGCAACCCTTAGTTGGATGAGTACTTCTTTTATAACATCATGCACAAATGCATATTATTTTCACTCTTGAGAGGGCTTCCACCTTTGCTAGAGAAACTTTGACCATTGAGAGCCATGGTGGAAACACACCTCCTCCCTTCTCGATTTTGGCTAATAATCTCATTTCATGCATTAGGCATATGAATCCTATTAGCCTAAGTCAAAATGATTGTCCAAAATGAAAATAAAATGAAATGAATTGCATTAGATTTAGGTCATTTGAAGCATGTCCTTACATGATATAGTCTCTTTAGGAGTGAGTTAAGGACTTGGTCTCTTTCTAAATAAATAATCCAACTATCTTGGATAAAGCATATGACTTACCTACATGAATTTAAAATTGGAGGAGTTAGTTGTTGGCCACCCCAGCTTTGTAAGTCCAAATAGTGGTTTGTCCTTGGAGGCAAATAAAATACCCATTTTTCCTTAGATTTAGGTTGTGCTTGGCCCTGCCAAAGCTCCCTAGATTTAAGTTTTGAGGTTTGCTTTTCCCTTTGGGTCATAAGCATAAATCCTCATCTTAGGCATTTCCATATTCTTGTGTCATGGAATCATAAGCCAAATTTTAATCAAAAAATTCAACTCAAATAAATTAAATCAATTTCAAAGCCCAACCATAGGATAGTTTGAGATGCTAGGTTTCATTTCATCTCCCTACTTATCTTCTTTTGGTTTCAATAACTCCCTCTCTTTGATCAATCCCATTTGATCTTCCAAAATAAACTAAATTGATAGTCCTACCTATTGAAATCTTTTGGAGATAATGATCATTTACCTTAATCGAGAGTATTCCTAAGGGATCCTCCTTTAGATGTAATTAACTATGGGGCTTGCCCCTAGGGAACTTAATGAACTGATTTAAAATAAACCTTACTTTACTTTTCCATGTAAAGTAGGGAAGAATCTCTGTACATATGACCCATTGTCCTTGGGAGTCCTTATTGAGTGATTAGGTCCATTGTAGGTGGTGACTTCTATCTCTCGAGATAGTACACCTCCTCAATGTCATACCATCACCTTAATAAGAACATCTATCAGGTGTCCCAAACAGGTATATTTTTATATATTTCTTTTTTTCATTTATCCTCTTTTCCAAAGGAGGGGATATGAAGAAAGAAATATATAAGAAATTTTCACCGATTTTTTTTGACTCTGGGATGGTTCCTCTCCATCTTTGGTAAATGATCTCTTCAAGTATCGATAGTGGGTTTGTACTTTGGTATGAAATGAGACTATCTTTATTTTTGGCACTTAGCTTATTTCATCCTTAAGTTGAGTTAGCTAACATCTTTAGGTTTTAGGACCTCACTCGTGGTCGATCTTAAAACCCCTGTTCTCCAATGGGTAAAAAAAAAAAGATCTAAAAAAAAGAAAATATTTAAAGACTTCTCCTTATCATTTTATGATAAGGAAAGGTTCATTCTAAAATAATAAAGACAAAATAAATTTTTCATAAGAATCTTGCTTTTCAAAAAGCACTCTGTTAAAAATGCACACAAAAAAATATTTTCCACAAAATTTTCTTAAATCACCCTCATCTAACAATTCTCATAATTGTTACATGTAGGAATATTAAAAAATAAAACTAACAATCTTTTCCAAAAGCACAAATGAGCATCTTCTTTCAATTTATTTTGACGAAGATTTCATTTTCAAAATAAAATGAACAATCATCTTTCCAAAAGTCAAAAATCAAACTAAAAATATAAATTTTCAAAAGCACATATGAACCTTTCCATTCAATATACACACCTATTGAATGGAAGTTTCGTTTTCAAATAAAACTAAATTTTTTTCAAAAGCACATATGAACATCTTTATTTAATATATTCAAATTTATTGAATGAAGATTTCATTCCTAAATAAAAATAATATAATTTGGAAATCCCACTTAAATATATCCCACAAATGATTAAGTTGGAATTCCCTCTTTCAAAAAAGCAATAATCACACACAAAATAAAATTTTACATTTCAAAAATGAGATTGACCTCATTCTACATACCCAAATTTGTTGAATGGAAGTCCTTTTCAAAATTAAACTTAACAATCATATTTTCAAAATTCAAACACATTTGAATTTCATTTAGCATACTAAATTTACTAAGTGAAGTCTCCAAACTAAAAACCAAAATTTTAAAAACACATTTGGAACTTCATTTAGCATACCCAAATTTGCTAAGTGAAGTCTCCAAAGTCAAAATCAAAAATTTTCAAACACATTTGGAACTTCATTTAGCATACTAAATTTTCTAGTGAAGTCTCCAAATTCAAAATCAAAATTTTCAAACACATTTGGAACTTCATTTAGCATACTCAAATTTGCTAAGTGAAGTCTCCAAATTCTAAATCAAAAAAAATCAAACACATTTGAACTTCATTTAGCATACTCAAATTTGCTAAGTGAAATTTCCAAATTCAAAATCCAAAATTTTCAAACACATTTGGAACTTCATTTAGTATACTCAAATTTGCTAAGTGAAGTCTCCAAATTTTAAAATAAAAATTTTCAAACTTTTTGAACTTCATTTAGCATATTCAAATTTGCTAAGTAAAGTCTCCAAATTAAAAAAAAATAAAAAAATTCAAGCACCTTTGGAACTTTATTCTTTAGCATACCAAATTTGCTAAAGAGAAGTTTCCATTTTCAAAACCAAAAAAAAAAAAAAATTTGGAACACTTTTTTTTTTTTTGAATCTCATTTAGCATACTCAAATTTGCTAAGTGAAATCTCCATTTCACAAAATTAAGTGGAACTTCATTTTTAGCATACCATATTTACTAAAGTAAAGTCTCCACTTCTAATCAAAAAGCAAATCAAAATAAAAAAATGAGACACATTAGGATTTTCTTAGCATACCCAAATTTGCTAAGGATCCTACTCTTTCAAAAATCAAAATATCCAAAAAAAATGAAACACTTTAGGATTTTCTTAGCATACTCAAATTTGCTAAGAATCTTATTTTCAAAAATCAAACAAAACACACTTGGGTTCTTCACTTAGCATACCCAAATTTGCTAAGGGAATTCCAATTTTCAAAATCAAACAATTCACAAAAGAAACAATTATTTCAAACACTTCACTTAGCATACCCAAATTTGCTAAGTAAAACACCAAATCAAAACAAATCAATTGACCCTTACTTTAACATACCCAAATTTGTTAAAGGAAAGGGTCCTCAAATCAAAATATCTAAATTCAAACAAACATGAACCTATGGAAGCATCCTTCTCAAAATATTTGAATCCATTTTTCAACATACCCAATTTGTTGAAGTTGGATTCATATTCAAAATTCCTCTGTTCAATCAAATTTCTAAATCTTCTCAAATCCATTTGAACCCCGCTTAACACTTCCAAGATGTTGGATGTGGGTTCAAATGTTCGATTCAAATTCAAAAAAATCAACAAAAATATAAATCTGATCCAAGCTCATTTCCTAATGCAGATTCTCACCATCGATCACAAATGTTTAGTTTTTTTCAATTTTATAGTTGATTAAATGGTTGGCTTCAGAACTTTTTGATTTCTTTCCCCATGGCATGGATTTGGCTTTGGACCAGCCAACTTCCCCATTAGATCATACACACTTATCCATTGGGGATTTGAGGTGAGGATTACATGTGAGGGCACTCCCCTCATAATCAAGTAGTAGACCATGTGCGTGGCCATCAGATTGATCTACCTTCGATTCTGACATCTCCTCATTGAAGAGGAAAGAAGCCCCATAGCCAAAGGATAGTGCCATGTCGCCTCAATTTTAGTATGCCTGGTTTTCATGCCGCCCCAAGAGGGCTAGCACCTCATCAAGACTCAAAGGGTAAGGCCCCGATCTCGTGGCTTGCCTCCCCACTTTTGAGTATGGGTCTAGCTCACTCCTCCCATCCTACCAACATGTGAAGGAACAAAATCACATGATCAAGCGATATCACACTAGATTTCTGGAGATGGAGTCCCCATTCACTATGAGGAGTTTCTTCACTTCACCACTGTTATAGTAAAACTAGTTTCATCCTCTCTGGTTTAGAGAGATGTTAGGAGGATTCACATCACCTCCATCAATGGTCGACGCCATCGCAGAGTAGAGATATATGTCACCTCCGACGGCCTATCGGTGACATGGATGTTTAGAGTCAAGCTCAATTTGATTTGAGATCCATTATCCCCTAGTGGGGAAACATATTCATGAGAGGAGAGCCCCATTTGCTCATACACTAGGAGAGGTGGAGGTTCGCGAGCTTCCTCACTTATGATTTTCGCAGCCACCCCATATTATGACATCTTACTGGGACTAGTCATCACAGAGGAGCTCTCATAGCGGGTCCACCACCGCTTACTCGCCACATCACACCCACTTCAAAGATTCCGCCATCAAGGCCATGAAGGCCATATCCGGAGAAAACCCAGGATCCTAATATGGCAAGGGATCCTACCATTCTACACCATTATGAGAGACCAAGCTTTTGACCTTCTACCCTGGTGGTGAAGTGGCTGACCAAGCATAGGGTCACTTCACCACCAAGCTCAACAGACGGAGATGGTAGTATTTCAGGTAGATGATGATAGCACTAATGATAGTGGTGCCTCCTAGAATGTCACCCTTTCATACTGTGACAGTGAGTGTGTGTCTTCCAATGAGTATACCTCATAGATTGACTTCCGAAGAAGAGGTCCGGTGCCTCTCAAGCATGATGTGATCACACCGGCCAAGATCTTTTTGTTTCATATTGACCATTTTGAGAAGATAGTAGCACATTATCTAGTAAAGAAAAAGAGATCTGGGGTATGATTGGTTGATGAGGAGAAGGTTAGCGACCCAATGAAGATGATTTTGGGAGACTCACCGAGTGTATGGTATACCGAGGATCTCTTCGAGTGCAAAGATATGGAAGGTGATGAGGTTGATCAGAATACACCGCACAATTAGCCCAACACCTTGAGCATCGCTTGAAACAAAAAGATATAGATAGATAAGATGGTAGATTTGAGGACTTGGTGTAGCCAAGATTTCTAAATAAGCCCCGATGTTCATCCTACTATCCAACAACATTAGTACCTAGCATAATGTCTTGGACCCAGCCAAGACCTTACCTCCCATTGAGAAAGGTAGCACTAGCATGTATAGGAAGGTAGTGGAAAGTACCTCCATACAAAAAAAAGACATCAGATCCATGGTTGAGTAGAAGGAAGCATTGGCTCAAGCCTGAGGATCATCGCCCAGACCCAGAATTCAATCCAATATCCCAAGGGTTTTGCCACCTTCCTTCAAGAGTTTGATGGTAGTGAAAACCCAAGGTAGCATATAACACACTTTTGCAATGCCGGTGGAGCTTTTGCTATTCCCTCTTCATTAGTAGCCTAAGGATTGCTTGATTGGTATGAAACTTCCATTCAAGAAAAGACATTTGTCGAGGAGCAACTCTTTATCAAGAGGTTTGTTGGAGTAAAGGGTTACTATAGTGATCTCAGCAACAACACCCGTGTAAGTCCTTTTGATTATATTCTCATGGCATAACCTCGAGTATGAAATGAGTCACATTCTGACAAAGATGCCATTGAGATTCTTCTAAGAATATCCATGGCCTGTCTCTTCATGCTTAAGGGCTTCACTATCAAAATTTGAGAAGTTAATCAACAAGGCTAGTCTACAAGGAGAGGCCAAATAGTTCCCTTTTCAAGACCAATTGTCCAAAGAAAAAAAAGGTCTATGTGAAGAAGCGAGAGCAAGGACAGTAGTAGAGAAGGGGAAGTAGCCGCTAGTGATCAAGAGAGACCATGACCAAGAGCTCCACCTCCTGCCACCACCTAGTATGGCCTCCACATAGCCTCCACGCCATCACCGCCTCACCATACCACCAAAGAAAAGGCATACATACCCACCAAGTAGCCACGGTCCACCTACACTTTTATATAAGCTTAATAAATCTTATAAATTTAAGAGGAAGATAATCAAGAAGATCTTTAAGAATCTCTTAAAGAAGCTTAAGTTTTAGCTACCCGAGCCTAGGAGACCGAAGGAAGTAGGCAAAAGTCATGATCCTAACTTTTCCCCTACCACTATAGGCATGTTTTGGAGGATTGCTTCACATTCAAGGACTAGCTTGAACCAAGACTTCTAGTTATCCCAAAGGAATACTTATGGAACAACCATCTAGTTCCATTAGGTAATCCTTGGGGATACATGTGATCCTTCCAAAACTAAAGAAGGTTGGGATATTTCTTTATCCAAAACCTCAAAAAGATCATCAAGATCAAGAAGCTTTCCTTGTAGGTGCAGTCCCTCAAACCTCCAACATCAAGGAAGGTTTGTAATTTTCAAGTAACTCGAGGAAAGGGGAGCTGAAGAAGAAAGATGCGCGATCCCAGATAGAGCTCAACCATAATCGAGTCGCCCTCTACAATAGCTTCCAGATGGCTTCTTCCACTTCAGCTAGCTCTTCTTCTTCTTCTTCTAGTAGAACTCTTGTATCGATGGATAAGGGCATCAAATATTTTACCCCACTCACTTTACTTGATTTCTACTTTGTACCTCCAAATTCAAAAAATTGAAGAATAAAGCTAGCTTGAATTACAAATGTCACTGATGGGTTGTTCTTCTATTCTAATGATAACTCTTCAAGTCAAAATAACTATAACAATTCTAATCTTCTTTCTCATTTAGAGTTGGACTTTCCTACTCAATACTATGGGTTCCTCTTGAGAGATAGACTTGAATCATCCACGAGGGTCCCATAGGAGATATAGGTGAGCTGTGGTAGAAACCTTCCATTTCCACAAGAGATCACCGTCAACCTCTGTAGTGGCAAGGTTCTACTTTCTAGGCAGCACCTCAAGATAGAGGGAAACAAGACATTGGTTTAGAGGATCGAAAAGTCCCTCCACAGGATGCTCCACCCTTGGATATGCTTGGAGGACCAGCCAAGGTGGACTACAATGTCCTCTCATCTAAGAAAGTTTCCATCTAAGCTAAGCATATATGATGCCCTTGTCTTATCCAAAGAGATGAGGGAATCATTAATCAAGGCTCTCCTGATCCCAGATATGCTTTACCTATAGGTGAGGAGGCACATTACAAAAAGAAGCTCGGGATCACCTTCACAGATGAAGACCTTTGGGGACTTGGAGCACAACCATCCTCTACATCACTGATATGAAGTTCGGACTTGCGAGTTCTTGGATCCAAGTGCATCGGTGAACATTATGAGTCTAAAGACCCTGCCTATTTGAGGATCGACATCTCCACACTCGAGGTGATTGATGATTGAGAGATTCAATGAACAAGGTAAGCTGCTTTAGTTCCATAGTGTTACCTTTAGATAGTGACTGGAAGACTGCCAAGTTTTACATCATTGATTTGAATACTTCATTCACTACTTGCTCGAGGCCTTGGATACATCAAAATAAGATCATTCCATCCCTCCATCTGCATCAAGTTCAAAAAGATGAGATTGAATACTTGTCAATGGAGATGAAAAGTCATTTTCGCTAGAGAGGTTGAGATTTATGAGGATGCAACCTACTATCCTCAAAACACCCTTTCTCATGAACTGGACAAAATTCAAACTCAAAATCATGAAAAAGAAAATGATGGAAAAGAAAAATAAAATCCAAGTGAACAAGAAAGGGAAATGAAGAAGAAATAGATATCACATTCCACCCACGTTCATTCCATCATATGGACATGTGGGTAGGATGGCTCAACCTCACCGTGCAGAGAGGAAAAAAGGTTGTTCCAAAGATGGAAGACCCCGTTGGCCATCACCAACATCATTCATAGAGTACCTACTATTCACATAGACTTGGAATCGAGGATGAGTCTAATGTGATTAGTATACCAACCCCTCTCACGGGTTCCATTGAGGTGACTTTCTATCCGCATGAGACAAAGACCAAGCCTCGCAAGCAAAGTATTTGAATCAAGTTTATGTGAAACTATTAGCAGAGTTGGAACCCTCTAACCTCACTTACATCTCAAAGTAAAGGTTTAGTAGTTAAGGAAGTCCCTAAGTCTTCCAATGACATGAAGAAGATATTTTGGGATCATCATCCTCAAGTCCTGAAGTTGATGTAGAACTTGAGGAGGATACATTTAAAGAATTAATGGAATTACCATTTTACTTTTACTCGCCTTGTGTTCATAATCTTATACATAAAGGTTTAGTTCCTCATACATGGTCCAAGTCGAGTACTTTGAAAGCTATGGAAATATACAGGGAAGCACAATCAAGAGTAGACTAGGATTTGTAAAGGGTCCAAATGATGATTATAGTTGTTACCAATCATTTGAGTCTGATAGTTCTTCACACAACACCAACTCTTATGAGGATGTGTGTTTTAGAAACCTCGATGATCTGATGATCTCCAAATCAAAGAGCACCCAATTTGAAGAGGAGATAGATTCAACAATTGACAAGCTTAAAGAAATCAACCGGATAAGAAAATCACGCCCATGTACAGCCATCAATGAAGAAGAAACCAATGACTTAGTTAGCTATTGATCGAGTTTAAAGATTGCTTGCATGGAGTTATGAAGAAATACCAATTATCTATTGACTTAGACAAGCTAGCAATAGATCTAACACTACTATTAAGCAAGCTCCTAAATGCATGATTAGAAATCAAACAAGTCATTTTTAAGTCAAGAAATTGATCAATGTTGGTTTCTTCGGAAGAAAAATATCCAACCCGGTTAGCCATGTCCCATTAAGAAGAAGAATGGCCATATATGCGATTTTAGGACTTAAATAAGGCATGTCCTAAGGATGAGTTTCCTTCCTATACTATTAATGGTGGACATTACCTCATCTCATGCTTCTCTTTCATGGATGGGTCATCTATTATAAACCAAATCAAGATGTCTCTTGAAGATGAAAGAAATACTTTCAAACCTCATTAGAATCTTCTTATAGGTCATGCCTTTCGCCTTTAAAATGCTAGCTACATACCAACATGCCATGACTCAGATATTCAATGAACTCATCCATCATTAGGTTGAGTGCTATATTGATGATCTAGTAGTCAAGAGAAGAGAAAATAAAGACCATCTCTTCGATTTGAGAGTAGTTTTGAATTAAGATAATATAACCTCAAAATGAATCCAAGTGTGCATTGTGAGTAGCTTTAGGAAATTTGGGTTTGTCGACACCGGGAATAGAGATAGATCAAAAGATCAAAGCTATCTTAGAAATGCCACCTCCAAAGAGTTTAACTCAACTCAATCCTTTCAAGGATGGTGGATATCTAAGATGCTTTATATCTAACCCATCGGAGATGCAAACCATTCTCAACACTTGTCAAAAGGATGCCAAGTTCAAGTGGGATGAAGTGCAAGCATGCCTTTGAAGACATCAAGTATTTGGTGAAGCCCAGTTCTAGCATTTCCTTAGTGCCACTCATCCATACACTATATTGGATGAATCTCTATGTTGGCCCATGCCAATGAAGGGAAGGAGAATGCTCTCTACTATCTCACCGCCTGATGAAGCAAACTATCCACCATTAAGAATATTATTTAGCTTTAATCTTTACCTTCCTCAAAAGCTATGACATTATATGCTTTCATAAGGTGAACTTGATCTCAACAAATCCACCAAGATCTCATGAAATGGAATAATGCTATCTGAGTTTGGCATGATGATCCATGATTCTCTCATAGTTTGATATCACATTGCATACCTCCGGTATAAAAGGATAGCACTAGCGATTTTAGTAGACACCCACCACCGATCTTAGTGATGACCTCCCGATGAACAAATCATGAACTTAGGGAGGCCGAACCACGATGGGAGATGTATTTTGATGGTGTAGTTTCTTTTCATAAAGGGGAAGCACCACGATCTATTTCTCCCGAAAGGGTGATAGGAATAGTTATCCTAACTCTACCCATTTGATGAGATTCTCATACTATCTTAACCCCGCACCAACAACAAAAGTATGAGGCTTTGATTATCGTAGTTAGCCATCACTATCATGTTAAGAGCATTAACATCTTGGGGATTCTTAGTCATCAACCAAATTCAGTCTTACAAGTTCTCAAACCCAAGCTTCATTACTATGAGTATACCATGAAGTTATTGGCCCAAATTCAAGTCACCATCTACAAGGTTCCGTGAGAACACAAGCAGTGATGCTTTGGCCAAACTTTAAAGAGTTGGCATGTCCAAAGATGAGTCCATTTCAATAAGGGTCCAAAATAGACAAGTTTATCCCTTGATGTTGAACTCATCGTGAGACTTTCTTGAAGGGAGGTGCCATTTCCAAAATGGACAAGAGTCGATTGAGGAAACCATTCATAGATTATTTGAACACCGAAAACTACCTCAAGAAAAGTCACAAGCATGGTGAAACATAGCTCTCCTACGCTCTGTTGATGGCATGTACGGTCCCTTTGACCAAATGGTTACGTTGTTTAGACAAACATGAAGCCCATGGCATTATAATCGAGGTACATTCAGTCTATGGAGATCAATCATTCAAGATGAAGATGAAGATCAAGAGACAAGATACTGGGCCTTGATGATTACAACTACATGGATGTAGCTAGAGATGCCATCGGTGGTGCAGGTGGTCCTCCACCAACCACCCAACATTCTACCCTACATTGGCCTCATGGCCATTTGAGTGTTGGGTACCAACATTATGGGTCCGATTGATCCTCCTTTCCAAGGGTCATCGGTTCATCTTAGCGCCAAACTACTTTTCCAAGTGGAAGAAGCCATCCCACTCGAGAGGTCACAGCCAAAGACATGCTTCAATTTTTTTTTTGGGAACCATATCATATATAGGTTTGGGGTGCCTCAATGAATTATATATGATAATGGTACTATATTCAAAAGCATGTAGGTCAATAGCTTTTCCAGAAGACACATTATAGATTGGAGATACTCCACCATCTACTACCCTAGAGCAAATGGCTTAGCAAAAGCATTCAATAAAACTCTCATCCAAATACTAAAGAAAACTCTTGATGACAATAAATGATAGTGGAATGAGTAGTTGAAGCTTTGGCCTATCGCACCACACACCAAACTCAACGCCTACCCCCCATTCCTTAGTGTATGGGTTTGAAGTCTTCTACCTTTAGAAGTTCAACTCCCATCACTAAGGATAGCAATGGATAGTAAGATCACTATAGAACATAACATAAAGTTGTGGTTAGAAGAGCTCAAAGGTTTGAGGAGAGCCAACTTGCCGTGAACCTCGAAGTTGCAAAGGCCAAAATGATTCAAGCTCACAAGTTGTCCGCCTAGGTCTTTTCGAGTAGAGAACTTGTGTTAGTCCTAAAGAGACCAATTGTTGCCCATCGAAAGATGGGAGGCAAGTTTGAACCATTTGGGAAGGCCCTATGTCATAGAAGGCCTACCAAGGAGGATCTTATCGCCTTATTGATTATAAAGGGGAACACCAATGCTTCCAATTAATGGGCTCTATCTAAAGAAATATTCATGAAATAAATCATGTTTGAAAAAAATATTAATAAAAGAATAAAATGATTCCATTCATCAAATCTTCTCTTCTTTGAAGCATTGTTTTCTTATCTCAATCCCATGACATTTTAGGGTAAGAGTCCCTGGCATCCTATCCCTCTTTCACAACACAAACATAATCTCCTGCTATTAGAATAGGTAAGAGAACCCGAGAGGCATCTATTTCATTAGCACAACTAAGTTAGTATGAGAGACCCAAGCATCCTCTCTGGGAATCTATTTTCCATCCATGGCACCATTTCATCAAACTCTGTTAAGGTAGGTGTAAGAGTCCCCGGCAGGTGTCTATTCCTTTTTTTGACACATGCAAAAAACAAACACAAATCTTTTGTCTTAAGCTATTTGATGTGGGAGCAAGCTCCATGTGACACTCACTCATTAGATGCTCTAAGTCGGGTCTACATGCTACCTCTCTTGAATGTCACCCTAGTGATCACTTGTTGGAGGATGTGAGTCCCCACACTTTCTTCCTAACTTGAGCATTGCAAACCAATGAGGGCATTATTAGTATGGTAGTCTTTGCTTCCCAACTAGTAAGCTACATCATGTTGACTTTGCTTTAAAAGATGTGAGTCCCCATGCATTCTTCTTGAACTAGTCATCATATACTAACTAGGTTGAATACATTTAAGGTTTAGGAAAAGTTCCATAGGATCCTTTCCTCTTGACTACTTTTGAGTCGATATAAGTCCCTTAGTGGCATTCACTCAGTACTCACCCTAGGTCGGATAGCACTTGTCGAGTCGAAGATAGACTATCTCAGCTATCTGTTCTGTTATAGAAGGATGTGAGTCCCTGAGCTTTCTTTCTAAGCTGATTATTTTCAACCTATGGGCACCTTAGGTTAGTTGATGTTCTTTATGCTGATAGACACTCATCTAATTGATACACCACTCTTGATAGATGTGAGTCCCTGTGCTTTCTCCTTGAGTTGGACACCGAATACCTATTGGATATATGACTAGCCATGTCATCTTCTCCAGAGTTTTGGATTAGGCCCTTAGCGGCCCCATCCCCTGCGGGCATTCTATTTGGATCACATCTTTTGCAACCCCATTTAGACACTACCTGGGTTATTTTTGGATTGGACAATTCCCCTTTCCTAGTAACCACCCCTATGGTTAGAGAATTTGTTCAGTGAATGCACAGATTCTCCCTTGGTTCAGTAAATCTGAGATAGGTCTTGGTTAATATAAGCTCCTTCTTAGTTTGATCCCTTACAAACTAATAGGGTCCATGATAAACAAACTAAACTAAACAAAAAAAAAATTAATTCACTTGTGGATTAGGAATTCAAGCCCCCAAAGAGCCCCTTTTCCTAAGCAGGCATCCTATCATTAGGGCAGTGTCAGCAAAACTCCCTATAGGAATTGCTTGACTACCTGAGTTGAGATAAATCCCGGGTCAGTGCTCACTCCACAATTTCCCTTATGTCAGGTTCAATCTATTTTTTCCATAAGTAGGTTACCCTAATAATCATTATGCTTTGAAAGATTTAAGACTATGATGCATTCTTCCTAGCATGATTATTACGTAGCCAATTCGGTTTGATTTGTTGCCCAAAGCAAGACATGATAATCATGCTTTGATGTAAGTATGATGCATTCTTCTAGCATGATTGTGTAGATCGACGTAGGGTTTGATTTGTTGCCCAAAGCAACCAATCACCCCGATGGTCTCTAGTGGAAGATGTGAGTCCCCGAGCATTCTTCCCTTCAATTGATCATTGCAAATCAAAAGGCACTCCTTTGGTCAGATAGTTCTCATATCGGTCGGGAAGCTACTCCCTTTGGTTTAGTAAATTTGAGATTAGTCTAGGTTAATATAAGCTCCTTCTCAGTATGATCCATCACAAATAAATGAAATCCATCAAAATAAATACATCTAAAAATGAAATTAATCTTGACTATCTTTGAGCTGATCTAAGTCCCCTAGCGGCATTCACTTAATAGTCAGCCCTAGGTCAGGTTCAATTTTCTATCTTGTCAATATATTAACAACCGGTCTTACTTTAGATGTAAGTTTACACTTTCTTCCTAGTATAGTTCTTGCATCGAAAGGCATCCCTTTGGTTGGCTAGTCCTACTATGTGTTTAGTAGACTACCCTTTGGATTGGTAAATGAGTTAGGTCATGGCCTCGTGGCTCCTACCAGTGCAGTCCGCATAAACCAACATGGTCCATCTCAAAAATCCTAAATCTAAAAAAAACTCAAATAAATTCAACCCTCTTCCACAGTGGAAATTTCCCCCCAATGAGACTCAAATTAAATCAAACCTCTCATCTCCTTATGGATGACTTGAACTTACTTCCCTAGTGGAAGGTTCACACCTTATCCCTTAATGGATTCTTCCCTCTCTCTTATGTCTTGACATAAGTAGAGCCACATTTACTAAGCTAGATTCTTTCTTCACCTTGGTTAGGGATGGATTATTTCTTTTTGTGCTTGTGATCTCTCGGTGTTGTTGATCATTTTGGTCAATACTAATACGTGCAGTGTTCTTTGTCAGTCACACCACACCAATTGAGCCTTTGTTGACCTTATTTTTAGAATGAGCTCTCAACCCCTCCATCTTAGACATAGGACTTCTCTTAGACTTTAAGAGTTCCTTAGTCTTAAGACACATCTAGTGATTAGGTGGACACTCAACCTAGCCCTAGAGACTTAGAAGTGTTAGCCATAGGAATAGGTCATGCCTTAGGGGTGTTAGGAAAATTTGCATATCCTTAGCTTGAACCATTCCTCACCTTCCTTCCTTCAAGTAAAACTCCAAATCAATTCTGATTTGATTTTCTCAAAGCTCAAATCAACTCCATGTGATTGAAATTCATCATTGAAACACATGAATGAAATTCCTAAGTCCAAATCTTTCTTAAGTCCTTAATCTTCTTTCAAGGACTTAGCCTAAATCATGATCTAAACCAATTCAAAATCATAAGATTTTCTCATAATTCATTTATATTCTCATTTATATTCACATATATAAATGTAATATAAATTCAAACCAATCAAACTAAACTCAAAATTTAAAGTCAATTCATAAAATTTCTCAAGCCCGTTAAATTTCCTTCATGGACTTAGCCAAAATCAAATGCAAACCAATTCAAATTCATGGGATTTTCTCATAACTCATTTATATTCTCATTTATATTCACATATATAAATGAAATATATACAAATCAATCAAATCAAATCCAAGAATAAAAATTCCAAATTTAAAATCCTTCTTAAGTCCTTAATTTCCCTCTTAAGGACTTAGCCTAAATCATGTTCAAATCAATTCAAATTCATGGGATTTTATCATAACTCATTTATATTCTCATTTATATTCACATATATAAATGAAATATAAATATAAATCAATCAAACAAAATCCAAAATTCAAGCTCGAAACTCCAAAATTTTTAAGTCCTTTAAATTCCCTCTTAAAAGACTATCATAATCAAATCACTTCAAATCCTTGAAATTTTCTCATGACCCATCTATATTCTCATTTATATTCACATATATAAATGAAATATAAATTCAAACAATCAAAACCAATTCCAAAAATCAAACTCAAATCCACTCAAAATCCAACCTAAGCTTCTCAAGTCAAAGTCTTGAACTTAGCCAAATCAACTTCAAATCAAGCCAAACTCTTGATTTTTCTTCATGATTCAATCAACCCTACAATCATGAATCCAAATATAAATACAAACTTCAATCACTAAATCAAAAATCAATTCAAAAATCAAACCCCAAATCCATTCATGTTCTTCCTTTGAATATGAAATTGTTAAATGAATCAAAACCCATTTGACTTAAAACCATTGCAAATGGATTTATATTTCAATCATAAGTCCATATACAAGTTCAATCAAATCAAATCAAGCTTTCACCAAGCCATTTGACCCACTTAGGCTCACTTGACCCAAAGTGACCTAAGTACCCTTATGAGCCAATTCTAATCCTAACCAAATTGGATTGAATCAAACTCACCTATGCCTCATCATGATCAACAATCATCATGAGAATCACCCAAATTGGGTCAAACCAAGTCAAACCTTAGGGTTGACCAAGTCAACTCTTAGCCAAAATGAAACCTAACATAGCCAAAATCCACCATAGGCCAAATTGATTGAAACCATTGATCTAAGTTCATTCATGACCTATGTTTGAACTTGACCAAGTCAACATTTGAGCCTAACCTAGCCCAATTGGCCACTTGACCCAAGTTGACCCAACTTGACCTAAAAGTCAAAATGTGCCAAAACTTGACTAAATTGATTGAAACCAATGGGTCAAGTTCATTCCAAATCACTTGTTGAACTTGACCAAAGCCTCAATTGGCCAACTAGACCTAACCTAGCCCAATTGACCTTGAACCCAACTTGACCTAAAGGAGTCATGTTGAGCCAAATTCAAACCCAACTAGAATTGATTAGAAACAAGGATACTAATCCACTTCATATGACTAACCAAACCTAAACTTAACCATGACCTAGCTCAAATAGGTCAAATGGTTCAATTGGTCAACTTGACTCATTTGACCTAGACGAAATCATATGAGCCAAATTCAAACCTAAACCAAATTGAATCAAACCAAAGCCACCAAAACATTTCAAATGGTCATCTAAACTTGACGCAACCCTTGGTTTGACTCAATTTGACCAATTGGTCAACTTGACCCAAGTTGATCCATTTTGAACTAAATGGGTCAACATGAGCCAAACCATACCAAATGAACTCCAAATCCAATGAAACTTGGCCAAACCTATTTTCTCAACATACCTAACACATTCAAATTCAAAAATTAGCTAAATGAAAATTCTACCCTTAGGCCATAGAACAAATTTTGGTCAAATCCATGGGGAATTTGGTCAAGTCCTCTTCATACCAACTTGATACCTTCCTAATAGGTCAAGTAGACCCTATGGAGGGTGGTGCACCCAATCCAATGGGTTTGGGTTAGCCCAAATTGACCCAAGGCCAAAATTGAGCACATGGCTGAAATTGGCCATATGGAAAACTTCCCTCCACTTATTTTGAAGCACATGAGAGGTTACCACTCCACTCCTTAGCCCAAATTGACCATGTGCAAACTTCTAACAGCTCAAACAACCCTTTCAATCTTTCCAATTGGATCAAAATGGAAAACATAGCTTCAACCGTCTGATTTCCATAAGGGGAGATATACTCCCCATAATTCACTTTCAACTTAATCCTTGTCGATTGAGTAAGGAGAGTGTTAGGAGCCATCTTAGAGTGATCTAAGCTCACTATAAGTGATTTGAATTTGGCATTTCTTGGTTTTCATCCTTTGAAAATAGGGAGCTCCATAGATTGGCAAACTTTTCCACACTCAAATCAACTCAATTTGCTTTTGCACACTCCACGGAGGGCCAAGTCAAACTTGCCTAAGCTCTCTCTAAAGTTCCAAAGGCAAGGGAGGTCTAATTCCATCAAAGCACAAGGGAGCTAAGGAGGGGTTGGTCCATAGAAATCTTCTCAACCTGGAACTAATACTTTTACCACGCTTTGTCTCAACCATAAAGCTCCTCCAAGGAAAAGCGAGCATCGGTGAGGTTAGACATTTTGACCACTAAACTCCATGTGTGTTGGTCCTTTGTGAAAGAAAGTTTAATGGCATGAAATTTCAAACTTAGATGTGATTGTCATTATGGTTAGATGGTGTGTGCAAAGTTTCATTCAATCTCGATTGATCGGATCTTCCCTTTGAAAGTGGGCGGTCTCCATTATTCCTCAGAGAAGAATATGGATGATCATGGCCGTCCATCTGCACATTTTGGATAGACGGTCGAGATTAAACGCACATTTTAAAACTTATTTCACCTTATAATACTATGGGTTTATTCCTAGCCATTCGATCCTTGATCGAACGACGGATACAAAACTGCATAGCGCCACTGCCACACGGTATTGTGATTTGAAACTTTAGTGGCTCCTCATTGCTTAATGCTTGGAAAGCGTATCTAACCTGCATGTCTAATTAGGTTTTAAGTACAATTAATCCTCAGCTTCAAATATTTATATCTCTTTAAAGGAAAATAAAAAAAATGAGGTAAATTGCCAGTGAAAGATAATTCAATCTAGAATATTCTAAAATTGGTTTTAATGGATTTTTAATATTATCTTTCTCTAATTTTGGGTTTTCTTGGAAATCTTAATTTGCTAATTATTTCCTAATTAATCCATTGATTAATCTCAAACTTCTTGGGTATATTTTAGGGGATGACTTCTGCCTCACCTAATTTTCTTGAGATTTATTGATGGCTTAATTGGGGGAATTGCTAATGCATTTTCTAATTACCCCCTTTATGTAATTAAGGTTAATTAAAGGTTTGATTAGTATTTTAATGCCTTATTTAAGTTGATTATGGTTTAATCCAATGAATAGGAGATTTAGGGAATAATTTTGGGGCATTTCCCCTAAGTTATTCCCTAAACCCACTTTTCCTTCCTAATCTTCTCTTAATTAAGGGTAAATTCACTAATTACCCTCTTAATTAATTTCTTAAAATTTCTAAAATTCTATGGAACTTAATTAATCTACTTTGGGTAGATGCTTAGGTGTTCAAGAGCCTAAGTTCAATTAAGGAAATCAAACTTTATATGTGTGAGGGTGTTTTGAAATTACTTAAGATAAACCCCTTAGCTTATTTAACCATTAATCATGAGACAAATTACATTAGTCCCTTTTCTTCCCAGGTGCAATGCAAATTTAAATTCCTTGTGAGGTTTTATGTCATCTCATTGGCTCATAATTATTTGGTTAACTATTCTAAGGTGGTGTAGGTAATGGTTAATTAACATGTTTAACTCATACCTTAACCTAATCAAATATAAAATAAATCTAATCATCTAAAACTTAAACAAAATGTCAAACACATGTGGGAATGGGTTAGGAACCCAATCCACATTTTCAAAATTAAATCAAATTCAAAATCAAACAAAATAATATTAAATAAACTTTGATTTACTTTAAGCTTTCTTATTTCATAAGATTGTCTTTAGGATTTAATTGAAGAGAATGTGTTCACATGCTTTCATTGCTTTTTTCCCCAATGTGAAATATCTATGTCATGTGGTTTCATACATCCATGCTTTTCAAAAATAAAATTTAAAATGAAATTGATTTCTTTATGTCAAATTGCATGTGTTGGCTAAAGAAAGAATATGAGTGGCTATTATCACTATCAAATCCAAATTATTTTCAAAATATATGAATCAATTATCAAACTGAAAGTGTGTTACTTATATCTTAATTATAAGTTTGCATGTGAGTAAAATATAAAGATGTGCTTAGTGTAAGTCTTCTTTCTCTTCTCTTTTAGTATAGTTTTGATTAGGATTTGGCAAGGTGTATTGTTCACTTGAAAAGAACTTAACACTTACCTAATTCCATATCCTATTCATTCCCATACTATCACTTAAGAAGGTTACTTATGCTTTCACATATAAATTGCATAAAAAAATAAATCAACTAACACAAATTTTTATTCTTTTTTTCATTTATTTTGTACACATGCTTGTATTTAAGGAAAGTGGTATATTAGTAAAACCCGAGGTTGTGAGGCTAAGTAGCCTAAGTAGGTCTTGTACCTTACACCTCGGTTAACAATGGTGCTATACTCACTTATGCCTTTCTTACTTTCATGTGTTTTCATGTGAAAATTGGATAAGAAATCCCTTTTCTACTTAATTAAAATCATGCATCATAAACTTTCAAATTTTCTTAAATGAATTACTTAGCATGCATCATAAAGTGTGTAAAATTCTCATTTGTATGTATAGATATGCTTAGACTCATCCATATGCATGTTATACATGTTGGGAAAGAAATGAAGTGATGTATGATTTGTGAATTTCATTTGTTTATTTAATATTAAATGCCTTTCTTTTGAATATTTGTTTAGAGTTCCATCTAAACTTATGATTAATTAAAACACCTAATTAAAACATTCACTAAACAAAATCAAATCATGAATACTTTAGAAATTACTTAGGTTAGGGATGGAAAGAGAAGTTCTCTTCTCTTTCCATCTCTTCTCTTAGTAATTAATTGTGATTCACTTGAATAATCACAACATGAAATAAAATCAACCCAAATCAACTAAATCACTTAAATGAAACCCTCCACTATGTTGAACATGTTTCACACTTACAAAATTTTAACTTATAACCATAGCTAAGCATACCACACAAACCTCCAAAGCACACACATTAGACTAGGTCAACACTTCTAGCTTTAGGTTAGGGCGGTGCATGATTTGATGCTTGCTTTTTTTTGATATATGTTTTAGAGGCGGATGTTAGGATGTATGTATAATGAATGGTGATCTTAGTCTAACCATTATCATGATATTGTGCTTAAAGTATAATAAATAAAATATAAATGCTTTTTTGTTAGGTGCTTATACCTCTAACATAATCCAATTACCCTGGTGGACTTGGACACCCATGTGAGGGGTGATAAGTTCAATATAGATGCTTGGGATTTGGTGGTTCGTTTAGCTAACCTTTGTTTTGCAAGTGTTAGCTAGATTTACTTTTTATTTTCATGTAAATTTTTTCAATTAGAATTTTGGAATGATTGCTATGGGAATTAGGATGAACATTGGTCATAAGATCTCATCTTATGCACCAAGTGAAGCCTTTGGAGCATCCACCTTCCAACCATCCAAAAGAAGGAATGAAAGAAGAAAGAAGAAAAGAAGAAGAAAGAAGAAAAGTAATATGAAGAAATGAAGCTTGAAGACCCTCATAACATTGAATTACTTGCTTAATTGTATTTAATTCATTTGTAATCCAGATTGAATAAGGGTAGAGCTCGGTTACCCAATTTATTTTCAAGTTTGTGCTGGTACCCAACCACAATGGCCTCTTATGATTTTTCAATTAACTTTATAAATTGATTGATGATTTATTTAGCTTGTGCATTAAGTGGCATCTTTTCCTTAGTTTCTTCCTTGCTTTATGTATGGCCTTGATGTGGATTAGGCTCTTAGGGAAAAATAAATCTTTTACCCAACTTAACAATTCAATACTTAAAATAAGGAACTCATAACCTCACCTAAAGCTTAGGTTAAAAATCAAGATAAAAGAATTAGCAACCCCTTAGCTAGATGAGTACTTATTTTATAACATCATGCAGAAATACATATTATTTTCACTCTTGATTGGAGGGCTTCCACCATTTCTAGAGAAACTTGGCTTGACCTTTGAGATCCATGGTGGAAACACACCTCCTCCCTTCTTACTAATTTTGTCCAATAATCTCATTTGTCATGCATCAAGCATATGAATCCTATTAGCCTTAGTCAAAATGATTGTCCAAAAATGAAAATAAAATGAAATATGAATAACATTAGATTTAGGTCATTTGAGGCATGTCCTAACATGATCTAGTCTCTTTAGGGAGTGAGTTTAAGGATCTAATCTCTTTCTAAATAAATAACAACTCAGCTATCTTGCATAAAGCATATGACTTGCCTACATGAATTTAAAACCATATGAAGAGTAAGTTGGTGGCCACCCCTAGGTGGTTGTAAGTCCTAAGTTGGGTGGTTTGTCTCTCTTGTGGAGGCAAACCAAATACCCATTTTTCTTAGATTTAGGTTGTGCTTTTTATCTGCCAAAGCTCCTTAGATTTAGGTTCTCAGGTTGCTTTTCTCTTTTGTGGGCCATAAGCATAAATCCCCACCTCTTAAGCATTCTATAATCTTTTGTCGTGGAATCATAAGCCTTAAATTCTTAATGAAAAATTCAACTCAACAAATTAAATCAATTTCAAAAATGTAAAGCCCAACCATAGGATTGTTTGAGATGCTCGCTAGGTTTCCTAGCATCGTGGACATCTCCTACTTATCTTTATTTTGGTTTCGATAATAAGTCCCTCTCTTTAACCAATCTCATTTGATCTTCCAAAATAAACTAATCGTTTGATAGTCCTACCTATTGAAATTTTTGGAGACAACAATCATTTACCTTAATAGAGTATTCTAAGGGATCCGTCCTTAAGATGTAATTAACTATGGGGCTTTTCCCACACAGAGAACTTAACCCGATTTAAAATAAACCTTACTTACTTTTCCATGTAAAGTAGGGGAAGAATCTCTGGTACATAAGCAGACCCATTATCCTTAGGAGTCCTTATTTAGGTGATTAGGTCCATTGTAGGGTGGTGACTTCTATCTCTCGAGATAGTACACCTCTCCTCAATCTTATACCTGATTATCTTAATAAGAACATCTGCAGATCTACGTGGTATCCCAATACAAGTCGTATATTTATATATTTTTTTGTTTTTATTTATCCTCATTTCTGAAAGGAGGGGGGATAGATGAAGGAAAGAAATGTATAAAAAAATTTTGATCACATATTTTTTTGGCGACTCCGCTGGGGATGGTTCCTCTCTCCATCTTTGGTAAATGATCATTGACTTCAAGTATCGATAGTGGGTTTGTATTTTGGTATGAAATCAAGACTATCTTTCTTTCTATAGGCACTTAGCTTATTTCAGCCTTAAGTTGAGGTAGCCAACATCTTTAAGTTTCAAGATCTCACTCCATGTCGATCTTAAAACCCCGGTTGGGTTTTCCAATGGGTAAAAATAGAAAAAGATTTAAATAAAAAGAAAACATTTAAAGACTTCCTCCTTGTCATTTTTATGATATGGAAATGTTCATTCTAAAACAATAAAGGCAAAATAAAGTTTTTATGAGAATCTTTCTTTTCAAAAGCACTCTTTCAAAAGTGCACATAATAATATATTTTCCACAAAATTTTCTTAAATCACCCTCATCTAACAATTCTCATAATTTTTACATGTAGGAATCTTCAAAAATAAAACTAACAATCTTTTCCAAAAGCACAAAGGAACATCTTCTTTCAATTTATTTTGATAAAGATTTCATTTTCAAAATAAAATGAACAATCATCTTTCCAAAAGTCAAAATTAAAATCGAAAAATAAAAATTTCAAAAATCACATATGAACCTTTCCATTCAATATGCCCACACCTATTGAATGGAAGTTTCATTTTCAAATAAAGTTAAATTTTTCAAAAGCACATATGAACATCTTCATCTAATATACTAACATTTTTTGAGTGAAGATTTCATTCCTAAATAAAAATAACATAATTTTGAAATCCCACTTAAACATATCTCACATATGATTAAGTTGGAATTCCCTCTTTCAAAAAGCAATTATTACACACAAAACAAAATTTTTTTACATTCCAAAAATAAGATTGACCTCTATTCCTACATACCCAAATTTGTTGAATGGAAGTCCTTTTTTCAAAAATTCAAACACATTTGGAATTTAATTTTGCATACTATAATTTGCTAAGTCAAGTCTCCAAACTCAAAACCAAAAATTTTCAAACACATTTGGAACTTCATTTAGCATACCCAAATTTGCTAAGTGAAGTCTCCAAAGTCAAAATCAAACATTTTCAAACACATTTGGAACTTCATTTAGCATACTCAAATTTGCTAGGTGAACTCTCTAAATTCAAAATAAAAAATTTTCAAACACATTTAGAACTTCATTTAGCATACTCAAATTCGCTAAGTGAAGTCTCCAAATTCTAAATAAAAATAAAATAATTTAAACACATTTAGAACATCATTTAGCATACTCAAATTTGCTAAGTAAAATTTCCAAATTCAAAATCCAAAATTTTCAAGCACATTTGAAACTTCATTTAGTATACTCAAATTTGCTAAGTGAAGTCTAAAAATTTTAAATAAAAAATTTTCAAACATATTTGGAACTTCATTTAGCATATTCAAAGTTGCTAAGTAAAGTCTCCAAAATCAAAATAAATAAAAACATTTCAAGAACATTTGGAACTTTATTCTTTAGCATACCAAATTTGCTAAAGAGAAGTTTCCATTTTCAAAACCAAATCAAAAATTTTAAACACATCTTTTGGGAATCTCATTTAGCATACTCAAATTTTCTAAGTGAAATCTCCATTTCAAAAAATTAAGTGGAACTTCATATTTAGCATACCATATTTGCTAAACTATAGTCTCCACTTTTAATCAAAAACTAAATAAAAAAAAAAATGAAACACATTAGGATTTCCTTAGCATACCAAAATTTTTTAAGGATCCTACTCTTCCAAAAATCAAAATATCCAAAAACAAATGAAACACTTTAGGATATTTTTAGCATACTCAAATTTGCTAAGAATCCTTTTTTCAAAAATCAAACAAAACACACTTGGGTTCTTCACATAGCATACTTAAATTTGCTAAGTGGGAATTCTAATTTTCAAAATCAAACAGCAATTCACAAAAAAGAAGTAATTATTTCCAAACACTTCACTTAGCATACCCAAATTTGCTAATTAAAAAAACCAAATCAAAAACAAAAATCAATTGACCCATACTTTAACATACTCAAATTTGATAAAGGAAAGGGTCCTAAAACCAAAATATATAAATTCAAACAAATATGAACCTATGGAAGCATCCTTCTCAAAATATTTGAATCCATTTTTCAACATACCCAAATTTGTTGAAGTTGGATTCATATTCAAAATTCCTCTTTTCAATCAAATTTCTAAATCTCCTCAAATCCATTTGAACCCCACTTAACACTTCCAAGATGTTGGATGTGGGTTCAAATTTTTGATTTAAATTCAAAAAATCAACAAAAATAGAAATTTGATCCAAGATCATTTCCTATTGCACATTCTCACCATCAGTTATAGTACAAATACAGTTCAATTTTTTTAGTCTTTGCAGTTGATCTGAGATGGTAGACTCACAGAACTTTGATTTCACTTTCCCTGATGGCATGGATTTGGCTTTGGACTAGGCCAACTTCCATTGGATCATACACACCTTATCCATTTTGGTAGGGGATTTGAAGGTGTGAGGATTATATGTGAGGGCACTCCAAGTAGGACCACGGTGGCAAGTGTGGCGATCATTGATTGATCTACCTTCGATTCGACATCTCTTCATTGAAGAGGAAAGTGGCATAAACTAGTTTCAGTGATAGTACCAAGTACACCTTATGCCTATGGTCTCTGTGACCTAGTGATAGCTGGCACCCTCTCATCAGTACCCTCAAAGGGTAAGGCTCCTCTAATCTCAGGGCTTGCCTCCCCTACTTTTGAGTATGGGGTCTATCTATCACTCCTCTTATCCTACCAGAACACATTGAAGGAATAAAATTGCATGATCAAGTGATATCACACTAGGATTGCCAGAAAGATGGAGGCAGCCGCCCGTTCAGCTATTGAGGAGTTTCCTATCTTGACTTCACCACTGGTTACAGTAAACTAGTTTCATCCTCTCTCTAGGTCAGATAGAGAGGATGTTAGGAGGAATCGTACATCACCTCCACTAGGGGTCTAGTATCGAATCACTCAGCAGAGGTGTATGCCGCCTCGACGCCTTTTGTGCCAAGTTGAGCTTATGGATGTTCAAAGTTCGGAGCTCAATTTGATCTGAGATCCATTATCCCCTATAGTGTGGGGAAATATATTCATCAGGAGAGACCAGAGAGGCCCATACATTTCATATTACCGAGAGATTAAGGTTGTCGGCCGTGCTTCGACTTGATTTTCTAGCTCTGCGTGTTTCCCGAGCCAACCATACCAGTAGCATCTTACTTATTGGGACTACTCATCACAAGAGGAAAGCTCCTGTTCATAGAGAGTCGATGGTGTCTCCACCACACCGCTCTACCTCCCATCCGCCATCACCAGTCCACATCACAGCATCTCCAGTTCCATCAAAGGCCAGAAAGGCCATATCTGGAAAAGCGCACCCCGTTGGTGATCCGGCTATGGCCGAGGGATCCTACACCATCTACATCGCCTATTGTGGTGAGACAGCTAAACCTTACGCAGGAAAGGAAGAGTGGAAACCCCAAAGCATAGTGGTCATCCCTTCACGCCCAAATGAACAGATGGTAGCAGTTATTTCAGAGGTAGGAGATGATAGCCCAGCTGCACCAATGATAGTGTAACCTCCTAGGAATGTCACCCCTATTGTACCTAGTGATATTTGGGAGTGTGTCTCTTTTAGTGAGTATAGTCCTCATAGGTTTGACTCTCAAGAAGTAGGTCCTGCCTCTCGCACGATAGTCATCACATCGGTCAAGATTATTTATTCCCATTAACCGAGTGAAGAGATAGTTGCATATTATCTAGTAAAGAAGAAAGAGATTTTAGGGTATGATTGGTCAGATGAGGAGAAGATTAGTTTCGACCCTAACGAAGATAATTTGTTAGGAGACTCAGCTGGAGTCTGTATGGTAGATACTAGAGGATCTCTTCTCAAAGAGCAGCAGGCCATTAAAGGTGATGAGGTTTTAAGGAATACACTGCCCAATCAGCCCAACACCTCTGATATCAGTTGAAATAAAAAGATGAGTAGATAGATAGGATGGCATGGTAGATAGAGGACTTTTTAGTATCAATTTTAGTACTTCAAAAATAAGCCCTAGTAGTTCATCCTACTACAGCCGACATTAGTTAGCCTGAGTTAGTGCATGTCTTAGATCCGGCCAAGACCTTACCTCCCGTTGAGCAAGGTAGCACTAGAATGCATAGGAAGGTAGTGGAAAGTACCTCCAAAAAAAAACTTCAGATCCATGGTTGAGTAGCAAGTCAAGCAAGTGCTAGCTCAAGTCTGGAGAGGATCATTAGTTCCAGAAGGTAGACCCTACCCGAAGAAATTTGATTCATTCTAATATTCCAAAGGTTTCATGCCACCATCATTTAGAATCTACCCAAATCATATCTAATGCCAAACGATCATTTTAGCCTTATTAGGTCAAGGGCATCACATGAGATAAATCACTTATGTAAGTGGTAATTTTCATTCCTTGGCCACTACCTCCCAATGGTCCACCTAAGTAAGACACCACCCAATCCATGGGGTGGTTGGGTGGGCCATGACGCATGGGAGGTGAAATCACCTCACCCCACCCTATTGGAGCATTTAAAACCCATAAGACACCCATGATTCCTCCTTGGCATCCACCTCCACACCTTCAACAAACCAAGATGTGCCAACTCACCTCTTCCCTACCACCCATGACTCTCTGAGATGGCCAGACAACCACTAGAAGCCAAAACTGATCCCACCGTTCAATCAAGATGAAGGGGGTATACACCCCCTCGTTTCCACTCAAAAACAAACAAAAATCATTCATCAGAGCCCTAGCTACATAAGAAGAACTACTAGAGCCATTTCCTAAGCTCCCAAGCTCATTGAAAATGCCATTCTCCCATCCCAAAAAATAGACACTCCCATTTCACCCAACTTCCACATTTCTCCATCAAACTGATTAACTTTGCACGCACCTTCCATAGGCCTCATCTAAGAAAAATCATCTCCCAAGCTTCCCAAGCCTGAGATGGGACTGATCAAAGTCCAAATCTTCGTTCCCATCCAGCAAACATCGGTGACAACTCACTGATTTATGCTTCCAAAACTAACAGCTTTTGAAGAAAACTTACATATCATGTGATGTTGACTATTGGATCCCTCTCGATCGCGTGAGTGGGATTTTGAGTTGATCCAAGCTTGGGTAAGCTCGGATCAAGTGAGCAATGGCAGACCTATTCTATTCTCCCTCACTCGTGAGATGTTGGATCACGCACCTAAAAGAATTTAATGAAATTATGGTTGGTCCTTAATCTAATCAACTATTAATCATGAGCCAATCGCATTAGGCCCCTTTTATTTCCTAAGATCATTGCAAGTTTATTTTCCATGCATATCATGTTGGCTCGTAATTATTTAGATAATTACTTTAAGGTGACATAAGTAAGGGTAATTAATTCATTTAATTAAAGGTTCAACTTAATTAACCCATAAAATTAACTTAATTACATTTCTTGAAATTATCAAATTGCTAATGTGGGAATAGGTTTCAAATAGCAAGTGATGATTTCTCTTCTCCTCTTTAAATCAAATCAAATCCATACTTAAATAATAAAAAAGCTTTAGTTTGCTTTAAATAATCTTATTTGATTTGATTGTCCTTAAGAACTAGTTTGGTTGAATGAATCACATGCTTATATTTGATTGTCCTCTTTTCAATCATGTTAAATTTGGTATATCATTTAAATTCATGCAGCCATCTTTTCAAAATCAAGTAAAATAAAATTGATTTCCTTGATGTAAGTTTGTATGTATTAATTTAATTTAATATATGCGTTATTATCATTATTAAATCCAAATGTATTTTTCAAAAGCTTATAAATGAATAATAATATGTGTTATGATGCCAGTTATAAATACATAAGAAATGCATATGCTTATAACTTAAGTGTATGGATGTTGAGCTCTCT
The DNA here is from genome assembly GCA_021442155.1 of Cymbidium sinense. NCBI lineage: Eukaryota > Viridiplantae > Streptophyta > Magnoliopsida > Asparagales > Orchidaceae > Cymbidium > Cymbidium sinense. The sequence goes on from JAKCPB010001637.1 coordinate 57,006, forward strand.
TTCCTCTAATCATGTGTTGATTTATATAAGATTGAATGGTGATGGGTATATAGTATGGACATCCCGAACATGAAATTTAGCCCCAAGGAGGTCATTTGATTTCACTTCTCATGTTACATAGTTGATGAAATCGAAAAGAAGAAATGTTGAATCTGAATTTATTCTCTATTAAAAAAAAATTAAAAACCCTAAACCATAAACTAAAACCTAAACCCTAAACCTAAAACCTAAACCATAAACCCTAAACCCTAAAACCCTAAACCCTAAACCCTAAAGCCTAAACCCTAAAACCTACAACCCTAAACCCTAAACCCTAAAATCTAAACCCTAAACCCTAAACTAACCCTAAACCTTGAAAACCTAAAACCTAAACCTAAACTAAATAAAACCTAAAAAAAAAAATAAAAAAAAAAAACCATAACCTAAATAAAATAAAGTAAAATAAAACCATAAAACTTGAACCTAAACCTAAACCTAAACCTAAAATATATAATAAAATAAAATAAAAGTAAACTAAAATAAAATAAATAAAAGCTTAAACTAACTAAGAAATTAAATAAACCTAAATAAATTAAAACCCTAACATAAAATAAAATAAAAAAATAAACCTAAAATAAAATAAAATAAAGTAAAACTAAATAAAACCTAAACCTAAAAAAAACTTAAAAATAAAACCTAAATCCTAAACTTAAAAAAAATGAAAACTAAAATAAACAAAATAAAATAAACCTAAACCTAAACTAAAATAAATTAAACTAAAATAAATAAAACCTAAACCTAAACCTAAAATAAACTAAACCTAAACTCTAAACTAAATAAAATAAAATAAACAAAAATAAACCTAAACTATAAAATAAAACTTAAAAATAAACCTAAATTAAATCCTAAAACCTAAAACTAAATAAATAAAATAAAAAACTAAACATTAACCTAAAAATAAAAAATAAAACCTAAATTTTAAAAATAAAATAAAAATAAACCTAAACTAAAAAATAAACATAAACCTAAACCTAAACATAAACTAAAATATGAAACTAAAAAAAGAAACCTAAATGAATAAACTAAATTAAATAAAAAATAAACCTAAAAAAAAATATATATACTAAAATAAACTAAACTAAATAAAAATTAAACTAAATAAACCTAAACCTACCGATTTACTTAATATAAAAAAAACTCTAAACTCTAAATCCTAAACCCTAAACCCTAAACCCTAAACCCTAAAACTAACCATAAACCCGAAACCCAAAACCCTAAACCTTAAACCCTAAAACCTAACGCTGACCCTAAACCCTAAATGCTAAACCCTAAACCCTAAAACTCTAAAACCTGAACTCTAAACAAACCCTAAACCCTAAACCCTAAACCCCACTAAACTAACCCTAAACCCAAAGCTAACTCTAAACCCTGAACTATAAACCCTAAGCATTAAACCCAAAACCCCAAAAACTAAACAATAACCCTAAACCCTAAACCCTATACCGTAAACTGCTAAACCCTAAACCCTAAACCCTAAACCCTAAAAATCTAAAATCGTAAACCAAAACTAAATAAAGCCTAAAAATAAAATTAATAAAATAACCTAAACCTAAATGAAATACAAAAAGAAAATAAAATAAAAACATAAACTAAAACTTAAACCTAAACCTAAAAATAAAATAAAAAATAAAAAAAAATAAAAAAATAATAAATAAAAACCTAAACAAATCTAAAAAAGAAGATAAACCTAAGAATAAAGAACCTAAATAAAATAAAAAACTAAATGTAAAATAAAAATATATAAACCTAAAATAAAATAAAATAAAAACTAAATAAAAAACTAAACCTAAAAAAGAAACCTAAAATTAAAACATAAAAATAAATAAAAATGAAAACCTAAACCCTAAACTAAAAAAAACCTAAACCTAAAAAAAAAATAAAATAAATAAAATAAAATAATCCTAAACCTAAACTAAAATAAATAAAACATAAAAAATTAAATTAAAATAAATTAAGAATAAACCTAAATTTAAACTAAAAAAATAAATAAACCTAAAATATACCTAAAATAAAACCTAAAACTAAATCCTAAAAATATAAAATTAAAAGCTAAACCTGAACTTAAAATTAAAAAAATAAAACTTAAACCTACAAATAAAATAAAAATAAAACTCAACTAAAAAATAAATCTAAACCTAAACCTAAACCTAAAAAAATAAACTAAAATAGGAAGCCTAAACTAAAATAAATAAACCTAAAATAAATACATTAAATTAAAATAATCAAAAATAAACATAAATAAAGAAAATAAAATAAACTAAAATAAATAAAATATAAACTAAATAAGCCTAAACCTACCAGTTTACTTAATTTAAAAAAAAACCCTAAACCCTAAAAACTCTAAACCCTAAAGCCCAAACACTAAACCTTGAACCCTGAACATTAAACCCTAAACCTGACCCTAAACCCTAAACCCAAAACCCTAAAACCCTAAACCCTAAACCTTAAACCCTAAATCTTAAACCTTGAAAACCTAACAACCTAAAAATAAAATATTTAAAAAAACCTAAACCTTAATAAAATAAAAATATAAAATAAAACATCAACGTAAACTAAAACCTAAACTTATACTTAAAAATAAAATAAAATAAACAAATAAAAGTAAACTAAAATAAAATAAATAAAAACCTAAACTAAACTAACTAAATAAACTAAACCAAAGAATAAAAACCTAAATAAAATAAAAAAAAATAAATGTAAAAGAAAACTAAAATAAGCCTAAAATAAAATAAAATAAAAATTTATTAAAAACTTAAACCAAAAAAATAAACCTAAAAATAAATAAAAATTAAAACTTAAACCATAAATTAAAAAAAACTAAAATAAATAAAGAATGAACAAAATAAAATAAACCTAAATCTTAACTAAAATAATCTAAACTAAAATAAATAAAACCCGAACCTCTAAAATAAACTAAACCTAAACCTAAACTAAATAAAATAAAATAAACTAAAATAAACCTAAACCTAAACTAAATAATAAACCTAAAATTAAACCTAAAACTTAAACCTAAAAAAAATAAAATAAAACCTAAACCTAAACCTAAAAATAAAAAAAACCTAAACCTAAAAAAAATAAAATAAAATATAACTCAACTAAAAAAAATAAACCAAAACCCTTACCTAAACCTAAAAAAATAAACTAAAATAAAAAACCTGAATTAAAATAGATAAACTAAACTAAACATAAATAAAAAAAATAAACCTAATAAAATAAAAAATAAAATAAACTAAAATAAATAAATATAATAAACTAAATAAACCCAAACCTAATGGTTTACTTAATTTTTTTTAAAAAACCATAAACCTAAACCCTAAACCATAAACCTACAACCCTAATCCCTAAACCCTAAACCCTAAACCCTAAACTCTAAACCCTAAACCCTAAACCCTAAAAGCATGAACTCTAATACCCTAAACCCTAAACCCTAAAGCTTAAAGCATAAACCCTAAACCTAACACTAAACCCTAAACCATAAACCAAACCCTAAACCAAAACATAAAATAAATAAATAAATTAAAAAATAAACCTATACCCTAAAACCTAATAATCCTAAACCTAAACTTAAACCCTAAGAATGGGCATAACCTTGATGGAAAGAACATCACCGTCAACTAGGCTCATTCTAGATCCAAGTGAAGACAAAGGGAGGTGGCGCTATCAGTGGTTGTGGGGGATTTGGAGATGCCGGTGGATATGGAGGTAGTGGACGGAGTAGTAGTGGTTTTTGAGGCGGGAGGAGCAACGAAGGTTACAACCATGGTGGTGGTGGATGGAGAGATCGGGGATACAATGGTCGATATCGCTACACGAGATGTCGGGGTGGTTCTAAAGGAAATAAGAGAAACTGAAGAATGGCGATCCATTTGTCGCTATGGAATTGTGTCTTACAAGAAAGATAATTCTAGTTATCTAGGGTTTTGATTTGTCTATGAGTGCTCAATTTTATCTATGTCATCGCCAGAATTAGAAAACTTGGTGTGTTGATATGTTGAATCAATTTATGCTTTTAAAAAAACAAAAACTCTAAACACTAAACTAAAACTTGAACCCTAAACCTAAAACCTACACCCTAAACCCTAAACCCTAAAAATCTTAAACCCTAAATCCTAAACCCTAAACCCTAAACCCTAAACCATAAAATCCTAAACCCAAAACCCAAAACCCTAAACCCAAAACCTTCAACCCTAAATCATAAACCTTAAACCCCAAACCCTAAACCCTAAACCCTAAACCCCAAACCTAAACCCTAAATCCTAAACCCTAAACCCTAAAAACCTTAAAACCTAAACCTAAACTAAATAGAACCTAAAAAAGAAAATAAATAAAAAACTTAAGCTATAAAATAAATAAAATAAATAAAATAAATAAAAAAGCTAAACTAAAACCTAAACCTAAAATAAAATAAAATAAAATATAAACTAAACTAAAATAAAATAAATAAAACCTAAACTAAACTAAAATTAAAATAAACCTAAAAAAAATTCAAATAAAATAAAATCTGTGTAAAATAAAATAAACCTAATGTAAAATAAAATAAAATAATAAAACCAAAACTTAAAAAATAAACTTTAAAATAAATAAAAAATAATCCTAAACCTTAAACTAAAAAAAAACCTAAACCTAAAATAAAAATAAAATAAATAAAATAAAACAAATTAAATCTAAACTAAAATAAACTAAACCCTAAACTAAACTAAAATAAATAATACCTAAACCTAAACCTAAAATAAACTAAACCTAAACCCTAAAATAAATAAAATAAAATAAATTAAAAATAAACCTAAATAGAAACTAAAAAAATAAAACCTAAAAACAAACTTAAAAGAAAAGCATAAAACTTTAAACCAAAAAATGAAAATAAAACCTAAACCTAAACCTAAAAAGAAGAAAATAAAACCTAAACCTAAAAAAATAAAATAAAAATAAATCTAAACTAAAAAAATAAACCTAAACCTAAACCTAAACCTAAAAAAAACTAAAATAAAAGACCTAAACTAAAATAAATAAACTAAATTAAATAAAATAAAAAATAAACCTAAATAAATATATAAAATTAATAAATAAACTAAATAAACTTAAACTCTAATTTAGAAAACCTAAACGCTAAACCCTTAAACATAAAACTAACCTCAAACCCTAAACCCTGCACCTACAACCCTTAACCACAAGCCTTAAACACCAAACTAACCTTAAACCCTAAAACCCTAAACCTTAAACCATAAACCCAAAAAACCCTAAACCCTAAAAACCATAAACCCTAAGCTAAATCTAAACCCTAATCTAACCCTAAACCCCTAAACTTAAACCCTAAACCTTAAACCCTAAACCCTAAACCCTAAAGCTTAAACACTAAACCCTAAACCCTAAACCCTAAACCTAAATCGTAACCCTAAACCCCAAACCCTAAACCCAAATTTAATAAACCTAAAAGAAAATAAATAAAAATCTAAATATAAAATAAAATAAATAAAACCTAAACTAAAACTAAACCTAAACCTAAAAAATATAAAAATTAAGAAAACTAAAATAAAGAAATAAAACCTAAACTAAACTAAAAAAAAGAAAATAAACCTACAAATAGAAAACCAAAATAAAAAAATAAACAAAAAAATAAAATAAAATAAACTTAAATTAAAATAAAATAAAACAAAATGAAAACCTAAACCTAAAAAATAAACCTAAAATAAAACCTAAAATAAATAAAAAATAAAACCTAAACCCTAAACCAAAAAAAAAAACTATAAAATAAAATAAAATAAAATAAAATAAACCTAAACCTAAACTAAAATAAACTAAACTAAAATAAACCTTAACCTAAACCTAAAATAAACTAAATCTAAACCTAAACCTAAACTAAATAAAATAAAATAAACTAAAAATAAACCTATACCTAAACTAAAAAAAATAAACCTAAAATAAACCTAAAATAAAAAACCTAAAACCTAAACCTAAAAAAAATAAAATAAAACCTAAACCTAAACTAAAATAAATAAACCTAAAAAATAAAATAAAACTCAACTAAAAAAATAAACCTAAACCTAAAAATAAACAAAATAATAAACCTAAAATAAATAAACTAAACTAAATAAAAAAAAATATAAACTACACTAAAATAAAAAATATAACTAAACTAAATAGATAAACCAAACTTATCTTAAAAAAACCATAAACCCTAAATCCTAAACCCTAAACCCTAAACCCTAAACCCTAAACTACAACCCTAGACCTACAACACTAAACCTACAACCTTAAACCCTAAACCCTAAACTCTAAACCCTAAACCCTAAAAACCCTAAACACTAAACCCTAAACCCTAACCCTAAACTCTAAACCCTAAAAGCCTAAACCTTAAACCCTAAACATACAACCCTAAACCCTAAAACCTAAAAAACCCATAATGCTAAACCATAAAACCTAAACCCTAAAAGCATAAAACCTAAAACACTAAACCCTAAACCCTAAACCCTAAACCCTAACCCTAAACCCTAAAACCCAAACCCTAAACCTAAACCTAAACTAACTAAATAAACTAAAAAATAAACCTAAACCCTAAGAATTGGAAAACCTTGATGAACAACACTCAACTAGGCTTTCTAGATCTGGGGAGGCTGAAGGCGAGCGCTACCATGGTGAGGGGATCTGGAGGTATGGATATGGAGGTGGTGGTCGGAGCACTGGTTATGGAGGCATGAGACCAGAGGTTACATGGTGGTGGTTGAGGAGGGAGATATCAAGGATTTGATGGTGGTTCTCGCTACAGAGTCGGGGTGGTTCGATAGAGAAACTAAAGAATGACCGATACCGCTTATGGAACTTTATCTTTACAAGAGACAGCATAATTCTAGATTTTGATTTGCTCTATGCATGTTCATATTTGATCTATGTCATCGCTGTAGAGACTTGGTGTGTTACTTTGAATAAAAGAAGAAGAAATGTTAAATATGAATTTATCTATTAAAAAACCCAAAATCCTAAAACCCAAAACTAAAACCTTAACCCTAAACCATAAAAACTAAAATAAAAATAAATAAAAATAAAAACCCTAAACCCTAAACCCTAACACTAACCTGTAACCCTAAACCCTAAACTAACCTAAACATAAAACCTAAAACCTAAATCCTAAACCCTAAAATACTAAACCCTAAACCCTAAACCCTAAACCCTAAACCCTAAACCCTAAACCCCAAAACCTAAACCCTAAACCATAAAAACTAAACCCTAAACCCCAAGCCCTAAATAATAAACCATAAACCCTAAACCCTAAACCATAAAAAAACCAAACACCTAAACATAAAAATAAAATAAATAAAAAATATTAAAACAAAATAAAATAATAAAATAAAATAAAATAAAAACATTAACTAAAAAATAAACCTAAACATGAACCTAAACCTAAACCTAAACCTAAAAAAGAAAATAAAACTAAACTAAAATAAAATAAATAAAAACCTAAACTAAACTAAAAAAATAAAATAAAATAAAACTAAACTTAAAATAAAAAAAATAAATAAACCTAAAATAAAATAAAATAAAATAAAAAACTAAAAAATCTAAACCTAAATCTAATAATAAAACCTAAAAAAATAAATAAAATAAACCTAACATTAAACTAAAAAAAAAATAAACCTAATATAAAATAAATAAATAAAATAAAATAAACCTAAACCTAAACAAAATAAAGTAAACTAAACTAAATAAACCAACCCTAAACCTAAAAATAAATAAAATAAAATAAAAAAAAATAAACCTAAACATAAACTAAAACTAAACATAAAAAAAATAAAATGAAAACCTAAAACCTAAACCAAAAGAAATAAAATAAAACCTAAACCTAAACCTAAAATAAAATAAAACCTAAACCAAAAAATAAAATACAAATAAAAAACAAAACTAAAAATAAACCTAAACCTAAACCTAAAAAATAAACTAAAATAAAACCTAAGCTAAAATAAATAAAATAAAACTAAACTAAATAAAAATAAAATAAACTAAAATAAATAAAATAAACAAAATAAATAAACCTTGAGTTTATTTTATTTAAAAAAACATAATAAAATAAAATAAAATAAAACCCTAACCTAAACCCTTAAACAAACCCTAAACCCTAAACCCTAAACCAATAAACCCTAAACCAAAACCTAAATGTTAAACCCTAAACCATAAACCTAAACCCTAAACCCTAAACCTAACCCTAAACCCTAAACTACAAACCCTAAACCCTAAACCCTAAAACCCAAAACCCTAAAACACTTAGCCCTAAAACCCTAAACCCTAATCCCTAAAACCCTAAACCCTAATCCGTAAAACCTACAATCCTAAACCTTAAACCTTAAACCCCAAACCCTAAACCCTAAACCTTAAACCTAAATTAAAACCTAAAAATTAAATTAAATTAAATAAAAAAATAAAATCTAAACTAAACCAAACTAAACCTAAACCTAAAAAGAAAATAAAATAAAAAATCAAAATGAACTAAAATAAAATAAATAAAAACCTAAACTAAACTAAAAAATAAAATAAACTTAAGAATAAAAAACCTAAATAAAATAAAAACTAAATGTAAAACAAAAAAAAGTAAACCTAAAATAAAATAAAATAAAAACTAAATAAAACCTAAACCTAAAAAAATACCTAAACCCTAAAGAAATTAAAAACCTAAACTAAACTAAAAAAAAAAATAAATCTTAAATAAAAATAAAATAAACAAAATACAAAACCTAAACCTAAACTAAAATAAATAAAACCTAAACCTAAACCTAAAATAAACTATACCTAAACCTAAACCTAAAATAAAAAAAATAAACCTAAAATTAACCTAAAATAAAAGCTAAAACCTAAACCAAAAAAAAAAAAAAAAAAGAAAACCTAAAACTAAACCTAAAATAAAAAAATAAAACCTAAACCTAAAAAAAATAAAATAAATATAAAGCAAAATTACAAAATAAACCTAAACTAAACCTATAATGTAAAAAAAATAAACTAAAATAAAGAAACCTAAATTAACATAAATAAACTAAATTAAATAAAAATAAAATAAACCTAGATAAAATAAAAAGAAATAAACTAAAATTTATAAAACTAAACTAAATAAACCCAATAAAGTTTTAATTTAAGAAAACAAAAATAAATAAAAAAAACACCTAACCCTAATCCCTAAAACTAACTCTAAACATTAAACATACAATCCTAAACCCTAAACCCTAAACCCTAAAACCCTAAACCCTAAACCTAAAGCTTAAATCCTAAAACCCAAAACCCTAAACCCAAAACCCTAAACCCTGAAAACTACAATCCTAAACCCAAAACCCAAAACCAAACCCTAAACTAAACCCTAAACCTAAACCCTAAACCCTAAAACCTAAAACCTAAACCTAAACTAAAAGCCTAAAATAACATAAATAAACCTAAACCTAAACCTAACCTAAAATATACTAAACCTAAACTAAACTAAATAAAATAAATTAAAATAAACCTAAACTAAACTAAAAAATAAAACCTAAAAGAAACCTAAAAAAAACCTAAACCATAAACCAAAAAATAAAACCTAAACCTAAACCTAAAAAATAAAAATGAAACCTAAACCTAAAAAATAAAATAAAATAAAACTAAACTAAAAATAAACTTAAACCTAAACCTAAACCTAAAAGATAAACTAAAATAAAAGACCTAAATGAAAATAAATAAACTTAAAATAAACCCAAATACATATATAAAATAAACTAAATAAACTAAATAAACAGTTTGTTACTTCATTTAAAAAAATGCTAACCCTAAACCCTACCAAAACTAACCCTAAACCCTAAACCTACACCCTACCACCTAAACCCTAAACCCTAAACCCTAAAAACACGAAACCCTAAACCCTAAACCCTAAACCCTTAAACTTAAACCCTAATCTAACCCTAAACCCTAAGCTAACCCTAACCCATAAACCCCAAACCCTAAACTCTAAACCCTAAACACTAAACCCTAAAGCTAAATGCTAAATCCTAAACATAAGCCCTAAACCTTAAAACCTAAAACCTAAACTAAATTTAATAAACCTAAAAATAAAATAAATAAAACTAAACCTAAATATAATAATAAAATAAAAAATAAAACCTAAACTAAAACCTAAACCTAAACCCAAAAAAATTAAAACTAAAAGAAAAAAATAAAAAACCTAAACTAAACTAAAAAATAAATAAACCTACAAATAAAATTGTAAAATAAAACTAAAGTAAAAAATAAAAAATAAACCTAAAATAAAATAAATAAAACCTAAACATAAAAATAAACCTAAAATAAAACCTAAAATAAATAAAATAAAACTTAAATCCTAAATGAAAAAAATACTTAAGCCTAAATAAACTAAATAATCCTAAACCCTAACCTTAAACCCTCAACCCTAAACCCTAAAACCTAAACTAAACCCTAAACCCTAAACCCTAAACCTAAAACCCTAAACCCTAAACCTAAACCTAAAACCTAAACTCAAACTCTAAACCCTAAACTTAAACCCTAAGTCTAAAACTACAACCCTAAACTCTAAACCCTAAACCCCAAACCCTAAACCCTAAACCCTAAACCCTAAAAACCCTAAAACCTAAACTAAACTAAAACCTAAAATTAAAATAAATAAAACCTAAACCTAAACCTAAAATATACTAAACCCTAAACTAAATAAAATAAAATAAACTAAAATAAACCTAAACCTAAACTAAAAAATAAATCCTAAAAATAAACCTAAAGTAAAAAACCAAAATTGTAAACCTAAAAAAATAAAATAAAAACCTAAACCTACACCTAAAAATAAAAAATAAAACTTAAATGAAAAAAATAAAATAAAAAATAAAACTAAACTAAAAAAGAAACATAAACCTAAACCTAAACATGGAAAATAAACTAAAACCAAAAAAATAAATAAACTAAACAAAATAAAAATAAAAAAGTAAACTTAAATAAAAATAAAAAACAAAATAAACTAAACTAAATAAACTTAAACCTAATGGTTTACTTAATATTAAAACCTAAACACTAAACCCTAAACCCTAAACCCTACATCCTAATCCTAAACCCTAAACCCTATAAATGATAAACCCAAAACTAAAACCTAAATCCTAAACCCTAAAACCCTAAACCCAAAATCCTAAACCAAAAAAAAGAAAATTAAAAATAAAAAACTCAGCCCTAAACCCTAAACTATAAACCCTAAATCTAAACTATAAACACTAAAACACTAAATCCTAAACCCTAAACTGTAAAACCATAAACCCTAAACCCTAAACCCTAAAACCTAAACCCTAAACCCAAAACCTACAACACTTAAACCTTAAATGTTAAACTACACCCTAAACCCTAAACTATACCCTAAACTAAACATAAAACCTAAACCCTAAAACCTAAACACTAAACCCTAAACCCTAAACCTAAAAGTTACAACTAAACCTAAACCCTAAACCCTAAACCCTAAACTCTAAACCCTAACTTAAACCAAAACCTAAAACCTAAAACATAAACCTAAACTATATAAACCTAAAATAAAATAAATAAAACCTAAACTAAAATAAAATAAAATAAAAAAATAAAAAAATAAAACCTAAACTAAAACCTAAACATATACCTAAACCTAAAAAAAATAAAGTAAAATAAAAAATAAAATTGAACTAAAATAAAATAAATAAAACATAAACTAAACTAAAATATATATAATAAACCTAAATAAACCTAAATAAAATAAAGCCCAAATGAAAATAAATAAATAAACCTAAAATAAAATAAAATAAAACTAAAAAAAAAACCTAAACCTAAAAATTAACAAAAAAACCTAAAAATAAATAAAAAATAAAACCAAAACCCTAAACTAAAAAAAACCTAAGCCTAAAATAAACAAATAAAATAAACTTAAACCTAAACTAAAATAAATAAAACCTAAACCTAAACCTAAAATAAACCTAAACCCTAAACTAAATAAAATAAAATAATCTAAAATAAACCTAAACCTAAACTAAAAAATAAACTAAAATAAACTTTAAATAAAACCTAAAACCTAAACCTAAAAAAAATAAAATAAAAACCTAAACCTAAACAAAAAAATAAAAAATAAAACCTAAACTATAAAAAAATAAAATAAAATAAAACTAGATAAATAAACCTAAACCTACCACTTACACAATTTAAAAAAAAACCTAACTCTAAACTACTAAACCTTAAACTTAAAACTAACCCTAAACCTTAAACCTTAAATCTATAACCCTAAACCTAAACCTACCCTAAACCCTAAACCATAAACCCTAAACCCTAAACTATAAACCCTAAACTATAAACTTAAACTCCTAAACTAACCCTAAACCCTAAACCTAAACCTAAACCTAAACCCTAAACTATAAACTCTAACTTAACCCTAAATACTAAACCTAAAGTAAACTCTAAACCCTAACCTAAACCTAAAAGTAACCCTAAACTTAAACTCTAAACCCTAAAACCTAAAGTTTAAACACTAAACCTTAAATCCTAAACTCACCTACCCTAAACTATAAACCCTAAACCCAACTAAACTATAAAAGTATAAACTTAAAACTTAAACCCTAAATCATAAACCTAAAGTTTAGCTCTAAACCTTAAACCTAAACCCTAAACTTAAACCTAAACCCTAAACACTAAACCTTAAACTACCCCTAACTAAACCTAAACTAAACATTAAAACCCTAAACCCTAATCCTAAAAAAAACTCTAAAACTTAAAGCCTAAACTAAACCTACTAAACCCTAAACTAACTAAACCTGTTAACCCTAACCCTAAACTAAAACCTTAAGCTAAACATAAAACCCTAAACTAATATTTAAACCTAAACAAATATAAACCTAAAACCCTAAAACTAAAGCTAAACCCCTAAACCTAAACCATAACCTAACCCTAAACCCTAAAACCCTAAACCTAAACCTAAAACCCTAAACTATGAAACCCTAAACCCTAAAACCTAAAACCTAAACCTAAACTAAAAGCTAAAAATAAAAAAAATAAAACCTAAACCTATATAAAATAATAAAATAAAATAATATAAAAAAACTAAAACTTAAACCTAAACCTAAAATACAATAAAATAAAATGTAATAATAATCTAAAATAAAATAAATAAATAAAACCTAAACTAAACTAAAAAATAAAATAAACTTAAGAATAAAACCAAAATAAAATAAAATAAAACATAACATAAAATAAAATAAAATAAACCTAAAATAAAAACAAAATAAAATAAACCATAAAAATAAACCTAAAAATAAATAAAAAAATGTAAACCCTAAACTATAAAAAAAGCTAAACTTGAAATACAAATAAAATAAACATAAACCTAAACCTAATCTAAAATATATAAAACCTAAACTTGAACCTAAAAATAACTAAATCTAAACCTAAACTAAAAAAATAAATCCTAAAATAAACCTAAACCTAAACTAAAAAATAAAACCTAAAATAAAAACCTAAAACCTAAACTTAAAAAATAATATAAAAACCTAAACCTGAACCTAAAAATAAAAAATAAAACTTAAACTTACAAAATAAAATTCAACAGAAGAAATAAACCTAAACCTAAAAAAATAAACTAAAATAAAACCCTAAACTAAAAATAAAGAAACTTAAAATAAATAAACTAAACTAAATAAAATAAAAAATAAACTTAAAAAAAAATAAAATAAATAAAAATAAATGAAATAAACTAAATCAACTCCTGTTTTTTTTTTTTTCAAAAAAAACTTAAACCATAAATCCTAAACCTTAAACCCTAAACCCTTACCCTAACCCTAAACCCTAAACCCTAAACACTAAAAAAACCATAAACCCTAATCCACTTAAACCCTAAACCCTAAGATCATAAACCCTATAACCCTAAACTCTAAACCATAAACCCTAAATCAAAACCTAAACCATAAACCATAAACCAAAACCTAAAGAAACTAAATATATTTAAAAAAAACTAAACCCTAAAACCTAATAAACCTAAACCAAAAACCTAATCCCTAAGAATGTAACCTTGAAAATAGAACATCACCCAATGAGCCTAGATCCGCCATGGAGGTGAAGGCGAGGCGGTTATAAAGTGGTGGTGGGGATCTAGGGCACTGGATATGGAGGTCGAGCAGTGGAGGTTGTTGAGGAGGGAGGAGCTGGAGCTTACAACCAGGTGGGGTGGAGGGAGAGATCGGATATGATGGTGGATCCTCTGAGAGGCCGGGTGGTTTTGATGGGAACTAGAGAAACCAAGAACACTGATGATCTACACTTATGGAACTATGTCTAGTAGAGATGGTTCTAGTTATCTAGGGTTTTCATTTGTGTGCACATTTTTAACTATGTTATCACTTATGTCTTAGAAAACTTGGTGTGTTTGATGAAATAAAAAAGAAGAAATGTTGAATCTTTATTCTCTGTAAAAAAGCCCAAAACCCTAAACTAAACTAAAACCATAACCCTAAACCTAAAACCTAAATCTAAACCCTAAACTAAATCCTAAACCCTAAAACCCTAAATCAACCCTAAAGCAAACCCTAAAATAAAACCCTAAATCTTAAAACCTAAACCTTAAACCTATAACCCTAAACCCTAAACCCTAAATAAATAAACAAATAAACTAAATATACTAAATAAACCACCTACTTAATTTTTTTAAAAAAACCTTAAACCCTAAATCCTAAACCTAGACCCTAAACCCTAAACCCTAAAACTTGAGAACTACATTCCTATTTCTATTTTTGACAAGTTTTGTAACATTTATCTTTTCTAATAAACCAAATCAAATCCTTTTCAAGCTCTCTTATAATGGTGATTTCTTTCTTAAAGAGGTATGAAATTTTATTTGAAATAAACAGAACACCTCTAATGTTTTCATTAAACTTTGGAACAATATCATTCCCATTTCTTATTTAGTTTTAGCTTGGAGGATTTTGAATAACTAATGATTCTTGCTCTAAATTAAAGGGTTTTACTTACCTTCTAAGTGTTATTGCTTTCATATTGAAAATGTTAATCATGTTTTTGTCAATGGCACTATTACTTCCAAAATTTGGATATGGTATGATGATTTATTTAACACTAACTATTTTCATCTCTTTAATTAATATCAACTTCTTGAAGTTTGTTTCCATAAAATTATGAAAGGTCATATCAAAGTTTTAATTATTATTACCCTTATTTGGTTCATTTGATGGATAGAAATGATGCTAAATATCATGGCATCCCTATGAACCATAAAAAAGATCCTGCTAGAACTAAAGAAAAAATTCATGCTTTGTTTAATGCAAATTTAATTAGCAATTTCACTTTAGAGGTTATAAATTTGTGGCTAAAACTGGGTATCACTTTGCATGATGATCCTTCCTACAAGAGTATTAGGATTATACATTGATTAAGCCTAAAGAAAATTCTATTAAGATCAATACGATGGTTCAATTTCCCAAACAAATATGGTGGTGGAATTCTTAGGATTCTAAATGCTCATTTGTGCTTTTGCCTACCCCTCAAAGCATTGTTCTTTTATTTATGCTAAACTTGATTAACAAAGATATTGATATTTGTTTAAGCAAATGCCTCTTTAATATTTGATTGAAGTTGATAATCTTTTACTTGATATGCTCAATAATAAAAAATGGGAAATGTCGACTTATTTTATCTTCTTAATCACACTAAAAGCTTCTTTCTCAAGTTTGGTACAAAATTTCACATTCTTCATGAAGGAAATGTTGTGCTAATTTCTGCTAATTTGGGAGGGGAATTAAATGAGCTCGCTTTATTTGATAACCATAGCTTACCTGGTCTCAATCTGATAACACTGGATCCTTACCATGATTTTAACCTTCTCTTTTGTTGATCTTTTGCTATGGTGATTTTATTCAGTCTATTTTTTGTTATTTTTTTGTGCTCCCCTTTTTAAGAAATGGTTTTTGCTGAGTTTATTTCTATACTTACACTCCCTTCTTCTTTACCCCATTCTATACTTGCTTATCCTTTTTTTTGGGTCTTTGTGGTGCTATTTTTAATTGGTTTCCCTATCTTCCTGGTCTCCTCATGGCTATGTTGGATTTTTACCTTACCAATGAATGTATTTGCCTATAGTTTTGGATGGTTATTATTTTGAATTGGATTTGATGCTATAGTTGGTTTATTTATTTTCTTTCCTCCTAGCTATTTTGGATGGTTATTTTTCATGGGTTCTATTGGCCTCTTCTAGCTTAGATTAGTTTTGATTTTTGGTGGTTGTTCTCCTTTCTTGGTTTGGCTTGAGGTTCACTGGTTGGTTCCATCGCCTTATGAATTGGAGTTAGTTATTATGGTTGTGTCTCCATTTTCTCTCCTTCATAGTGACTTCTACCTTTGGGATTTGGAAGTGGTTTTTTTTTCCTCCTGCCTTGCTCCTTTCCTTGCACTTATGGTTGGGTGGTCTCCTTGGCCTTTTCTAGTTTTGGTGACTACCATTTTGTTTCTTGGTTATTTTGGAGATCTCCGTGTGGGTTTTGTATGTTTGTTCTTTTCCTCTTTGGGCTCAGATATTCTATCCGCTAGTTGGTTTTGTTATCGACTAGGCTAGTGGCTATTTTATTTGGTTGGTTTATTTGGATGTGTTGGTGTATGGTTTGGTTTTGGTCTCCCCTGGTTGGTTATCCTCTGTATATTTTTCTTTATTTCATTTGGGTGTTGGTTTTCCTACTGACTTCTTCTACTAGTTATTTTATTGGTCGCTAGCTGGTTTTATTTATTATTTATTATTGGAGGATATGAGTGGTTTTTTTGGTCCTATTTTAGGACTTGTTGTTGGGGTCTTGAGGGGTTTTGTCCTCCTTGGATGCTTTGTGTCATGGCTTTTTTGGGCTTTATGTTGACTATTGATTTTGGTTTAGTTGGCTCTCCTGTTTCCTAATATTTTTTATATTGGTGATGGTGGATTTGCTTTCCTTTTGCTACAGGTGGTTTTGATGGTGATTTATGGATGCCCTCTTGGTCTCTCTATGCTTTCCTCTCCTGTGCTATCTTCTACTATTTTGTTGTTTGGGTGGAGGTTTTTCCTTTGATTTGGATTGCTATTTCTATAGAGAGGCTGACCATGCTATAACTTGGATGCGGTTTTATGGTGGGTTTATGGTTTTTGGCTATCTTAAGTGTAATGGATGCTTATATTTGTAATGCATGACAGCCATGAAGTTTGGATGCTCATATGTATTGTTCTGATGATCTTAACCCAGTTTGAGCCCCCTTCTTTCTTAGCTCTTTCTAAATTGTTTACTTTATAATTTTTCCATGAGCTATGACCATTGCCTTTGTAGTGTTTTGATTTTTGTGTTGGAACTTCACAGATGGAATGATCTTTACTACCAACTCAAGTGTTGAGGTGGATCTTGCTTATCTTGCCTTCTCAAAGGGATCATGAGTGTTGTCGACTAGTCCTTTTACTATTTTATTAAGTTATATTAGTCCTTTCTGTCATTTCTCAATTGCTTTTATGTTGTCGCTTTTACTTTTTATTTTCTTTTTCCATTGTACAGATGGGCTTTAGCTCTTTAGGTTTCTCAGTGAGCAATAGAATTTTGAACCTTCCCTTTAAGGATATTATATCCTTTATTTTAAGGTAATAAAATTCTAACTTTTGTTAAAAAAACCAAAACCCTAAGAATGAGCGTAACCTTGATGACAGAACATCACCATCAACCAAGCTTAGTCTAGATCCGCAAGAGAGGTGAAGGGGAGGCAACGACATTGCAGGGGGGTGGAGGTGAGTGGGGGAGTGTGAGCAAAGTGAGGAGCTGAGGTACAGAGGTTATGGTGGTGGTGGGAGGGAGAGATGGGATATGATGGTGGATCCCACTACCCGAGAGTGGTGGTTTTGATGGGATAAACCCAAGAATGGTTGATCGACCGCTTCTTATGGAACTGTCTTCATAATGATAGAGGGTCCTAATTATCTAGGGATTTTGATTTGCTCTATGCATGCTCATTTTTTATCTATGTCACTTGTGTGTCTTGTGTGTTACTTGGTGAAATTGAAAAGACGAAATGAAATATGAATTTGTTCTCAATTAAAAAAAAACCAAAAACCCTAAACCCTAAACTAAAACTTGAACCCTAAACCTAAACCCTGAACCCTAAATCCTAAACCCTGAACCCTAAATCCTAAAACCTAAACCCTAAACCCTAAACCCTAAATCCTAAACCATAATCCCTAAACCCTAAACCCTAAACCCTAAACCCTAAACCCTAAACCCTAAACCTAAACCCTAAACCCTAAACCCTAAAAGCTAAAAATGTAAACCTAAACTAAATAAAACCAAAAATAATATAACCTAAAACCAAAATAAAATAAAACATAAACTAAAACCTAAACCTAAACATAAACATAAAAAAAGAAAAAAAATAAAAATAAACTAAACTAAAATAAATAAAAAACCTAAACTAAACTAAAAAAATAAAACCTAAATAAAATAAAAAATTAAACCTAAATAAAACAAAATAAACCTAAAATAAAATAAAATAAACTAAATAAAAATCTAAACCTAAAAAATAAACATTAAAAAAATTTAAAAATAAACAAAAATAATACCTAAACTCTAAACTAAAAAGAAAACTAAACATAAAATAAACAAAATAAAATAAACCTAAATCTAAACTAAAATAAATAAAACCTAAACCTAATCCTAAAATATAATAAACCTTAACCATAAACTAAAATAAACCTAAACCTAAACTAAAAAATTAAACTTAAAAAATAAAAACCTAAACCTAAAAAAATAAAAAACCTAAACCTAAATAAAAAAAGGAACCTAAACCTAAAATAAAAAAAAATAAAACTAAACTAAAAAATAAACCTAAACCTAAACCTAAAAAATAAACTAAAATAAAAACCTAAACTAAATAAAATTAAATAAAAAATATAAAATAAACTAAATAAAATAAAATAAATTAAAAAAATTACATAAACTAAAAAATCTAAACCTACTAGTTTACTTAATTTAAAACCCTAAACACTACACCCTAAACCCTAAACTAAACCCTAAATTAAACCCTAAACCTAAACTAAACCAAAACAAACTTAAACCCTAAAACCATAAACCCTAAACCTAAACCCTAAACCCTAAACCTAAACTAAACCCCAAACCCTAAACTAAAACCTAACCTAACCTAAACCCTAAACCCTAAAACCTAAGCCCTAAACTCAACTAACTAAACTAAACACTAAAACCCTAAACCCTAAACCCTAAACACTAAACTAACCCTAAACCCTAAGCTAACCCTAAATCCTAAACCCTAAACCCTAATCCCTAAACCCTAAATAGTAAAAAGCCTAAAGCCTAAACCCTAAACCCTAAACCTTTGAGATTTTATGAAAGGTTACCTTAAAGAGGTTGAAATAAAAAATTGTGCTCCTGTGTTGGTCTTGCACCTATTGATGTTGTGGTTCCTCCAGCAACACCGGGTCTGATGCTTCATGACTTCTTTCTTCCAAGTTCTCAACATCCCAACTAAGATCAACAAGGGTATCAAATTATCACCCCTTGAACCGATTGAAAAAGGAGATAAGGTGGGATCCTCGAGGTTGCTCTCCTCAATAAGCTTGATTAGGCCATTTCTTATAGCCTGCCATCTTGTCTGTATGATGATGGTTCGATGTTCACCCGGTGCTTGACAATATGAAATGATCTCATCAAGAAGTTTTCGACCTTTCAATGATCACTTCTCTCTGCTCTCTCTCTTATCCCACCCTTACTACAGCACCCCACATGTTAATCAACGCTTACAATAATGTCGTGACCATCACGATTGCCATTGATTACACATACCACAGATGAGAAGCTTAAGGAGTATTTAAAGGATCCTAGTAAATTGTTGCAAGCTATGCTCATGCTTTTGCTACCTTGCTACTCCGGCTACTACAGTGGATGAGAAGAAGGAAGAGCCTTCTAAGGAATCTGATGATGATATGGGTTTCATCTTGTTCAGCTAAACTTTGTTGGCCTTCTATTAAATCAAATTTTATTGTCTCTAGGAGTTAAATCATTTTGAGATACTAATTTTGTGAATTTTTAATTATTTTATTTTATATTATTTTATTAGTTGTTAGAGGATAATGTCCTATTTGATTTGGTAATTTCTTATTTATTATGAAATCATTTGGGTTTAAAAAAATGTTTAACCCTAAACCCTAATCCTAAACCCTAAACCCTAAACCCCAAACCAAAAACCTAAACCTAAAGTAACTAAATAAATTAAAAATAAACCTAGACCCTAAAACCTAATAAACATATACCTAAACCCTAAGAATGGGAAAACCTTGATGGCAGGTACATCACCGCCACAACCGTGCGGCCTAGATCTGAGGTTGAGGCAAAGAGGTGGCTATCACAAAGGGTGGTGGGGATCCTGGTGTTGGATATGTAGTAATGGAGCAATGGTGCTTATGGAGTCGAAGAGTGAGAGGATACAATCATCGTGGTGGCGAGGGAGAGATCGGTGATATGATGGTGGACCTCCACTGAGAGGTGGTTGATGGGAACTAGAGAAACCGACCAACTGATCTACTACTTATAGAATTAAGTCTTTACAAGAAGACTTCTAATTATAGTGGTTTTGATTTGCTCTATCCATGCTCATTTTTTATCTATGTCATCTCTCATGTCTTAGAACTTGGTGTTACTTGGTTGATAAAATTGAAAAGAAGAAATGTTGAATCTAAAATTGTTCTTTGTTAAAATAAATCTAAAAACCCTAAACCTAAATACTAAACCCTAAACCCTAAACTCTAAACATAAAAAAATAAAAAAAAAAAAAAGAACCCTAACTCTAAATCATAAACCCTAAAACAAACCCTAAGCCCTAAACTCTAAACCCTAAAATCCTAAACCCTAAACCATAAACCCTAAACTCTAAAAACCCTAAACCCTAAACCCTAAAGCCTAAACACAAGACACCCCTGAACCCTAACCCTAAAACCCTAAACCTTAAAACCCTAAACCCTAAACCCTAAACGTTAAACCCTAAAAACCTAAAAACCTAAACCTAAACTAAATAAAACCTAAAAATAAAAAAAATTACAAAACATAAACCTAAATAAAATAATAAAATAAAATAATATAAATACTTAAACTAAAACTTAAACCTAAACCTAAAAAAATAATAAAAATAATAAACTAAAATAAAATAAAGAAAAACCTAAACTAAAGTAAAAATATAAAATAAACTTGAGAATAATAAACTTAAATAAAATTAAAACTAAACATAAATTAGAAATAAAATAAACCTAAAATAAAATAAAATAAAAACTAAATAAAAATCTAAACCTAAAAATAAACTAACAATAAAACTTAAAAATAAATAAATAATAAAACCTAAACCTAAAACTTAAAAAAAAACAAAATCTAAAATAAACAAAATAAAATAAACCTGAACCTAAACTAAAAGAATGTAAACTAAAATAAATAAAACCTAAACCTAAACCTAAACTAAATAAAATTAAATAAACTAAAAATAAACCTAAACCTAAACTAAAAAGTTACACCTAAAAATAAACATATAAAAAGAAATCTAAAACCTAAACCTATAAAAATAAAATAAAAACCTTAACCTAAACCTAAAAATAAAAAATAAAGCCTAAACCTGAAAAATAAAATAAAAATAAAAGTAAACCTAAACATAAACTAAAAATAAACTAAAATAAAAAACCTAAGCTAAAATAAATCAACCTAAAATAAAACTAAACTAAATAAAAATAAAAATTAACCTAACTAAAAATAAAAATAAAATAAACTAAAATAAATAAAAAATAAACTAAATAAATATAAACTTATGTGTTTACTTAATTTAAAAAAATTATAAAAAAATTTAAAAAATTAGAAAATAAATCCTAATCCTAAATCCTTAACCTTAAACCCTAAAACCCTAAACCCTAAACCCTAAATCTTAAATTAAAAATCATAAACCCTAAGACCCTAAACCCTAAACTCTAAACCCTAAACCCTAAATCATAAAACCCTAAACCCTAAACCCTAAAACCTAAACTTACAACCCTAAAAGTTACAACCTTAAACCCTAAACCTAAGCCCTAAACCCTATAAACTTAAAAACCTAAACCTAAATAAAATAAAAATTAAATAAAATAAAATTTAAACTAAACCCTAAACCTAAACCTAAACCTAAAAATAAAATAAAATAAAATAAAAAAAAATGAACTTAAATAAATTAAATAAAGACCTAAATTAAACTAAAAGATAAATAAACCTAAGAATAAAAAACCTAAATAAAATAAATATAAAATAAAATAAAAACTTAAACTTAAAAAATAAACATAATGTTAAAACCTAAAAATAAATAAAACCTAAACCCTAAACTACAAAAAATCAAAACCTAAAATAAAAAGAAAATAAAATAAATAAAATAAACCTAAACAAAAACTAAAATATAGTAAACTAAAATAGATAAAACCTAAACCTAAACCTAAAATAAACTAAACTTAAACCTAAACCTAAACTAAATAAAATAAAATAAACAAAAAATAAACATAAACCAAAACTAAAAAGTAAAACCTAAAAATAAACATAAAATAAAAACCTAAAACCTAAACCTAAGAAAAGAAAATAAAAACCTAAACCTAAACCTAAAAAAAAAAAAAAAACCTAAACCTAAATAATAAAAAAAAGTAAAACTAAACTAATAAATAAACCAAAAACTAAGCCTAAAAAATAAACTAAAATAAAAAACCTAAGCTAAAATAAATAAACCTAAAATAAAACTACTAAATAAAAATAAAAATAAACTTAAATTAAAATAAAAATAAAATAAACTAAAAATTAATAAAAACTAAACTAAATAAACATAAACCTACGAAGTTTAATTTAACAAAAATAATTAAAACCTAATGTGAAACCCTAACCTACAATCCTAAACCTTAACCTTAAACCCCTAAACCTTAAACCTTAAACCCTAAACCCTAAACCCTAAAACCCTAAACCCTAAAATGTATACCCTAAAACCATAAACCCTAAACCCTAAAAGCCTAAATCCTAAACCCTAAAACCTATAACCCTAAACCTAAACCCTAAACCTCAAACACTAAATCCTAAACACTAAACCCTAAACCTCAAACCCTAGAAATCTATAAACATAAACCTAAACTAAATAAAATCAAAAATAAAATAAATGAAAACCTAAACTTAAATAAAATAAAATTAATTAAACCTAAACTAAACCCTAAACCTAAACCTAAACCTAAACCTAAAAAAAAAATACCAACTAAACTAAAATAAAATAAATTAAAACATAAACCAAACTAAAAAATAAAATAAACCTAAAATTAAAAAAAACTTAAATAAAATCAAACTTAAAAGTAAAACAAAAATAAAATAAACTTAAAATAAAATAAAATAAAAACTAAATAAAAACATAAACCAAAAAGATAAAATTAAAAATAAATAAATAATAAAATCTAAACCCTAAACTAAAAAAAACCTAAACCAAAAATAAACAAAATAAATTAAATCTAAACCGAAACTAAAATAAATTAAACTAAAAAAAAACCTAAACTTAAACCTAAAATAAACTAAACCGAAACCCTAAACTAAATAAAATAAAATAAACTAAAAATAAACCTAAACCTAAACTAAAAAATAAAGCATAAAAATAAACCTAAAATAAAACCTATAACCTAAACCTAAAAGAATAAAATAAAAACCTAAACCTAAAACAAAATAAAACCTAAACCCTAAACTTAATAATAAAAAATAAAACCTATACCTAAAAAATTAAATAAAAATAAAACTAAACTAAAAAATAATAATAAACCTAAACCTAAACCTAAAAAATAAACTAAAATAAAAAATCTACACTAAAATAAATAAACTAAACTAAATAAAAATATAAAATAAACTAAATAAGCCTAAACCTATAGGTTTACTTAATTTTTTTAAAAAAAACCCTAAACACTAAATCCGAAACCCAAAACCTACAACCCTAAACCCTAAACCCTAAACCTAATTAAAACCATAAATCCTAAACCTAATCCTAAACCCTAAACCTTAAACCTAATCCCTAAACCCTAAACTCTAATCTAACCCTAAACCCTAAGATAACACAAAACCCTAAAACCTAAACTGTAAACCCTAAACCCTAAAAACCCTAAACCCTAAAGACTAAACACTAAACCTTAAACCCTAAACCCTAAATCCTAAACCCTAAACCAAAAACATAAAACCATAAACCCTAAAACCCTAAACCCTAAACCTTTAACCCTAAACCCTAAACCAAAACTAAATAAAACCTAAAAATAAAATAAATAAGTAAACCTAAACATAAATAAAATAAGTTAAATAAAATAAAATAACAAACTAAACCTAAACCTAAACCTAAAATATAATAAAATAAATTATAATGATAAACTAAAATAAAATAAATAAAAACCTAAACTAAACTAAACTTTAAAAAAGCCTAAGAATAAAACACCTAAATAAAATAAAAACAAAATGTAAAATAATAATAAAATAAAATAAAAACTAAATAAAAACCTTATCCTAAAAAATAAACCTAAAATAAAAGATTGATATAAAATACAAAATAAAACCTAAACCCTAAACTAAAAATAAAACTAAACTTAAAATAAAAATAAAATAAATAAAATAAAATAAATGTAAACCTAAACTAAAATAAACTAAACTAAAATAAATAAAACCTAAACCTAAACCTAATAAACTAAACCTAAATCCTAAACTAAAAAAATAAAATAAACTAAAAGTAAACCAAAATCTAAATTAAAAAATAAAACCTAAAAATAAACCACAAATAAAAACCTAAAACCTAAACCTAAAAAAATGAAAATAAAACCTAAACCTAAACCTAAAAATAAAAAATAAAACCTAAACTAAAAAGCAAAATAAAAATAAAAATAAATTAAAAAATAAACATAAACCTAAAACTAAACCTAAAAAAATAAAATAAATTAAAAACCTAAACTAAAATAAATAAATCTAAAATAAATAAACTAAACTAAATAAAAAGAAAAAATAAATAAATAAAATAAAAATAAAATAATCTAAAATAATTAAAAAATAAATTAAATAAACTAAATGAATCTAATATGGTTTAATTTTTTTTAAAATACCCTAAACCCTAAAGCCCAAACCCTAAATCCTTAACTCAAAACCCTAAACCCTAAACCCTAAAACTAACCTTAAACCAAAAACCCTAAACTCTAAACCCGAAAACCCTAAACTGTAAAAACCCAAAACCCTAAACCTTAAACCCTAAACCCTAAAACCCTAAACTAAAACCTAAACTGAACCCTAAACCCTTATCCCTAAACATAACCATAAACCTAAATCAAAAAAGTAAACTAAAAAAAATCTAAACTAAAATAAATAAACCTAAAATAAATAAACTAAACTAAATAAAAATATATATATGTAAATAAAAATTAAAAAATAAAATAAACTAAAATAAATAAAAAATAAATTAATAAAACTAAACTACAGATTTACTTAATTTTCTTTAAAAAAACCCTTAACCCTAAACCCTAAACCCTAAACCTACAACCCTAAATCCAAAACCATAAATTAAAAAAATAAATAAATAATAAAAAAACCCTAACCCTAAATCCTAAACACTAAACCCTAAACCTAAGACCCTAAACCCTAAAGCCTAAAACCTACAACTCTAAACCCTAAACCTAAACCCTAAACCTTAAAACCTAAACCCTAAACTTTAAACCCTAAACCCTAAACCCTAAACCTTAAACCTATAACCCTGAATCCAGAACCCTAAATTAAAAAAGTAAACTAAAAAACTCTAACCCTAAATCCTAAACCCTAAAACTAACCCTAAACCCTAAACCCTAAACCCTAAACCCAAAACCCAAAACCCTAAAACCTATAACTCTAATTCATAAACCTAAACCTTAAACCTTAAAACCTAAACCCTAAATTTTAAACCGTAAACCCTAAAGCCTAAACCCTAAAACCTTAAACCCTAAAACATTAAACCATAAACCCTAAACTTTAAACCCTAAAACCTAAAACCTAAGTTTAAAAATAAAATTAAAATAAAATAAATTAAAAAACCTAACCCTAAATAAAATTAAAAACAAAATAAAATAGAAACCTAAACTAAAACCTAAACCTAAAAATAAAATAAAATTAAAAAATAAAACAAAACTAAAATAAAATAAATAAAAACCTACACTAAATAAAAAAATAAAATAAACCTAAGAATAAGAAAACTAAATAAAATAAAAACTAAACATAAAATAAAAATAAAATAAAATATAAACTAAATAGAAACCTAAACCTAAAAATAAATAAAAAATAAAACCTAAACGCTAAATGAAAAAAACCTAAACCTAAAATAAAAATAAAATAAACCTAAACCTAAACTAAAATAAACTAAACTAAAATATGTAAAATTTAAACCTAAACCTAAAATAAATTGAATCTAAACCTAAACTTAAACTAAATAAAATAAAATAAAATAAAATAAACCTAAAACTAAACTAAAAATAATACCTATAAAACCTAAAATAAAACCTAAAACCTAAATGTAAAAAAACTAAAATGAAAACCTAAACCTAAACCTAAAAAATAAAAAATAAATCCTAAGTCAAAAATAATAAAAATAAACTCAACTAAAAATAAACTTAAACCCAAACTTAAACCTAAAAAATAAACTATAATACAAAATCAAAATTAAAATAAATAAACTAAGCTAAATAAAAATAAAAAATAAACCTAAATAAAAATAAAAAATAAAGAAAACTAAAATAAATACAAAATAAACTAAATATAATAAATAAACCTAAACCTACTAGTTCACTTAATTTTAAAAAAACCTTAAACCCTAAATCCTAAACACTAAACCCTAAACCTTAAACTCTAAAGCTCCAACCCTAAACCTACAACCCTAAATCATAAACCCTTAAAAACCCTATACACTAAACCCTAACCCTAACCCTAAACCCTAAACCCTAAAAGCATAAACCCTAAAACCCTAAACCCTAAACCCTAAATCATAAACATGAACCCTAAACCATAAACCCTAAACCTTAAACCATAAACCCCATACCCTAAAGCTAAGCCTAACGTAACTAAAGAAATTAAAAAATAAACCTTAACCCTTAAACCTAATAAACCTAAACCTAAACCTAAACCTAAACTAAAACCCTAAGAATGGGAAGAACCTTAATGTGATCATCACCATTAACCAGCTCCCTAGATCTGCTGGTGGATATCAAGGTGGTGGTAAAATGGGGTGGTGGAGGGAGGAGCATGGAGGTGCCATGGTGGTGGGAGGGAGATGGGATATGATGGTGGATTCCACTACTGAGAGGCCTGTGGTTCCATGGGAATTGAAGAAATTGAAGAACTAACTGATATGCTACTTATGGAACTGTATTTACGTAGAGATGGTTCTAGTTATCTTTTTTTGATTTCTATGCACTCATTTTGATCCATGTCACCACTTGTGTCCTAAAAAACTTGGTGTATTACTTGGTTGATTAAATCGAAAAGAAGAAATGTTGAATCTAAATTTATTTTATGTTAAAAAAAACTAAAAACCCTAAACCTAAAACCTAAACCCTAAACCCTAAACTTGAAACCCTAAATCCCAAATCCTAAACCCTAAACTAACCTTAAACCCCAAACCCTAAAAAGCAAAAAAAAAATTGAAAACTAAACTAAATGAAACCTTAAAACAAAATAAATAAAAAAGCTTAAACCAAAATAAAATAAAATAAATAAAATAAAATAATAAATAAACTAAAACCTAAAGCTAAACCTAAAAGAAAGTAAAATAAAAATAAAAAATAAATTAAAATGAAATAAATAAAACCTAAACTAAACAAAAAACATAAATAAAATTAAAACTATACCTAAAATAAAATTAAAATAAACCTAAAATAAAATACAATAAAAACTAATTAAAAACATAAACCTAAAAAATAATCCAAAAAATAAAACCTAAAAATAAATAAAACTAAAACCTAAACCCAAAACCAAAAAGACCTAAGCCTAAAATAAACATAAAAATAACTTAAACCTAAATTAAATAAACTAAACTAAAATAAATATAACCTAAACTTAAACCTAAAATAAACTAAACCTAAACCTAAATCTAAACTAAATAAAATAGAAGAAACTAAAAATAAACCTAAACCTAAACTTAAAAATAAAAAATAGAACCTAAACCTAAAAAATAAAATAAAAATAAAACTAAACTAAAAAATAAACTAAAACCTAAACATATATTTAAAAAATAAACTAAAATAAAACCTAAATGAAAATAAATAAACTAAACAAAATAAAAATAAAAATAAACCTAAATAAGAATAAAAAATAAAATAAACTAAAATAAATAAAAAATAAACCAACTGAACTAAATAAACATAAACCTACCAATTTATTTAGCATTAAAAAAACAAAAACAAAAAGAACCTTAACAATAAACTCTAAACCCTAAAAGCAACCCTAAACCCTAAACCCTAAACCTACAACCCTAAACCCTAAAGCCTTAAACCCTAAACCTTGAAACCCTAAACCCTAAATCTTAAACCATAAAACTTACAACCCTAAACCCTAAACCCTAAACCCCAAATGCTAAACCCTAAACCCTGAACCCTAAAACTTAAAAACTTTAAAACTAAACCTAAACTAAATAAAACCTAAAAATAAAATAAATCAAAAAACTTAAACCTAAATTAAATAAATAAAATCAAATTAAATTAAATCCTAGCCTAAACCTAAACCTAAACCTAAAAATAAAAAAATAAAAAAATAAAACTAAAAAATAAAATAAATAAAATAAAATAAACTAAAATATAAAACTAAACTAAAATATAAAATAAACCTAAAAATAAAAAAAACTAAATAAAATAAAAACTAAAGGTAAAATAAAAATAAAATAAACCTAACATAAAAAAATATAAACAAAATAGAAACCTAAACTTAAAAATAAACCTAAAAATAAAACCTAAACCTAAATATAAAATAAACTAATCCAAAACCCCAAACTAAATAAAATAAAATAATCTAAAAACCTACCTAAACCTAAATTTAAAAATAAAACCTAAAAATAAACCAAAAATGAAAACCTAAAACTAAATATTAAAATAAACCAAATAATAAAAAACCTAAATAAAATAAATACTAAATGTAAAATAAAATTGAATAAACCTAAAATACAATAAAATAAAAACTAAATAAAATCCTAAATCTAAAAAATAAACCTAAAAATAAATATAAATAAAAACTAAACACTAAACTATAAAAACTAAACCCGAAATAAAAATAAAATAAATAAAATAAAATAAGCCTAAAGCTAAACTAAAACAAGCTAAACTAAAATAAATAAAACCTAAACCTAAAGAAAAACCTAAACTAAATAAAAAAATCAAAACCCAAACTAAAAAATAGAACCTAAAAATAAGCCTAAAATAAATACCTAAAACCTAAATGTAAAAAAGAAAAATAAAAACCTAATCCTAAACCAAAAAATAAAAAAAAATGTAAACATAAAAATAAAATATAAATAAAACTCAACTAAAAAATAAAATTAAACCTAAACCTAAACGTAAAAAATAAACTAAAATTAAAAACATAAACTAAAATAAATAAACCTAAAATAAATAAACTAAACTAAATAAAATTAAAAATAAACCTAAATAAAAATAAAAATAAAGTAAACTAAAATAAATAAAAAATAAACTAAATATACTAAATAAACCTAAGCCTACTAGTTTACTTAATTTTAAAAAAAAAACCTTAAACCTTAAATCCTAAACCCTAAACCTTAAACCTACAACCCTAAACCCTAAACCCTAAAAACCCTAAAAACTAATCGCTAACCCTTACCCTAAACTCAGAAACCCTAAAAGTATAAACCCTAAAACCATAAACCCTAAATCCTAATCCCTAAACCCTATCAATAAACCCCTAAACCTAAAAGCATAACTAAATAAATTAAAAAAATAAAACCCTAAAACCTAATAAACCTAAACATAAACCTAAACCCTAAGAATATACAGAATCTTAACGATAGGAACAATACCATCAACTAGGCTCAGTCTAGATCTGGTTGGTGGATATCGAGGTGGTGGTCAGAGTAGTGGTGGTTTTGGAGGCAAAAAGAGTGATGGAGGTTACCCATCGTGGCTGAGGGAGAGATAGTGGATATGAAGTGGACTCTACTACCGAGAGGTCGTGGTGGTTTGATTGGAACTGAGAAATCAAGAACGATGACATTGCTTATGGAGTGTGTCTTTATAGAGACAGCTGAGTTATCTGTGGTTTTTCATTTTCTATGCATGCTCATTTTTATTTATGTCGCTAGTTGTCTTAGAAAACTTGGTGTATTACTTGGTTGATCAAATCAAAAAGAAGAAATGTTGAATCTGGATTTGTTCTCTCTAAAAAAAATAAAAAACCCTACACCCTAAACTAAAACCTGAACTCTAAACCTAAAATTTAAACCCTAAACCCTAAACCTGAAACCCTAAACCCTAAATCCTAAACCCTAAACCATAAAACTAAAATTCAAAACCTAAAACCCAAAACCATAAACCATAAACCCTAAACCCCAAACCCTAAACCATAAACCCTAAACTAACCCTAAACCCTAAACCATAAAAAGCTAAAAAATTGAAAATTAAACTAAATAAAACCTAAAAAAAAAAAAAAAACTTAAAGCAAAATAAAATAAATAAAATAAAAAAATAAAAACATAAACTAAAACCTAAAGCTAAACCTAAACTTAAAAAGAAAGTAAAATAAAAAGTAAATACTAAATTAAAATAATATAAATAAAAACTAAACTAAACAAAAAAATAAAAAACCTAAATAAAATAAAAACTATACCTAAAATAAAATTAAAATAAACCTAAAATAAAATAAAATAAAATCTAAATAAAAACTTAAACCTAAAAAATAATCCATGAAATAAAACCTAAAATTAAATAAAAATAAAACCTAAACCCTAAACTAAAAAAACCTAAAATAAAAATAACAAAAACTTAAAGCTGAACTAAAATAAATAAAACCTAAACCTAAACCTAAACCTAAATCTAAACTAAATAAAATAAAATAAATTCAAAATAAACCTAAACATTAACTAAAAAACAAAACCCAAAAATAAACCAAAAATAAAATAAAAACAAAAACCTAAACCTAAAAATAAAAAAAACCTAATCCTAAAAAGAAAAGAAAATTAAAACTAAACTAAACAAATAAATCTAAAATGAAAAAATAAACTAAATAAAAGACTTAAATTATAATAAATAAATCCAAAAAAATAAACTAAACTAAATAAAAATAAAACTAAAAAAATAAAATAAACAAAAAAAATAAAAAATAAACTAACTAAAATAAATAAACTTAAACCTACTAGTTTACTTAATTTTACAAAAATATAAAAAAACTATAAAGAATAAAAAATAAACCATAACCCTAAATCCCTAAAACTAAGCCTAAACCTACAACCCTAAACCCTAAACCCTAAACCCTAAAACCTTAAACCATAAACCCTAAACCCAAACCCTAAACCCTAAAACCCTAAACCCTAAACCCTAAACCTTTAACTTACAACCCTATACCCTAAACACTAAACCCCAAACCTTAAACCCTAAACCCTAAATCCTAAAGCTTAAACACTAAAAGCCTAAAACCTAAACCTAAACAAAATAAAACCTAAAAATAACAAAAATAAAAAAACCTAAACCTAAATTAAATCACAAAATAAAATAAAAGAAAACTCTAAACTAAAACCTAAACCTAAACTTAAAAAAATAAAATAAAAAATAAAAATTAAGCTTAATAAAATAAATAAAAAGCTAAAATAAACTAAAATATAAAATAAACAAAAAAATAAAAATCTAAATAAAATAAAAACTAAACATAAAATAAAAATAAAATAAACCAAAAATAAAATAAGACAAAAACTAGATAAAAACTTAAACTTAAAAATTAATAAAAAATAAAACCTAAACCCTAAACAAAAAAAACCTAAACCAAAAATAAAAAAAATAAAATAAAGCTAAACCTAAACTAAAATAAATAAAACCTAAACCTAAACCTCAAATAAACTAAACCTAAACCCTAAACTAAATAAAATAAAATAAATAAAAAATAAACGTAAACCTAAACTTAAAAATAAAACCTAAAAATAAACCTAAAATAAAAACCTAAAACCTAAACTTACAAAAATAAAACCTAAATCTAAACCTAAAATAAAATATAAAACCTAAACCTCGAAAATAAATTAAAATAATAAATAAAAATAAAGAACTAAAAT